>MU790313.1:2606-81825 GCA_026770625.1 Nicotiana glauca
TGCTGTATTGTGGTGACTTGCACGCCAGGTATGAGCGTGGGGTAGAGCACCGTTGGGGATTGTGACTTGGTCCGTCCCGGTTGTTGATTTTACTGCGTGATTGACTGAAACCTACTTGATGCTATCATGATTTGGGCTGATTGCCATGTTTTGGGCTTCGTGCCGATTATTTGAATCCTTCAGGGATTGATATCACTGTTTTTGCATTACGTTGCATATTATTTGATCTCAGTCCTAGGTTCTAAATACTGTTTTGCAAGCTCAGCCATCTTTCTAAGATTTGAAAACTTAAATGATATTTTACTGACGTTTTGAGCTGAGAACTGCTATTTTACTATTGCCCAATGGGCTTATGTGCATTTCTCGACTGAGTGTAGATCGGGCTGCGCGCCGCAGCAGTGTTGTATGTGCATTTCTGGACTGAGTGTGGATCGGGCTACGCACCGAAGAAGTGTTGCATGTGCATTTCTGGACTGGGGACGGATCGGGCTGCATGCCGCAGTTGTGTGATATTGATATTGCGCTTGGGCTGTAGGAGCCCCTACGGAGTCTGAATCCCCACAGTGAGCGCGGGTACCCAAATGGATCGGGCTGCACACTGCAGCGGTCATGTGCATTACATTCACGCATTGATTCCTGTTTGTACTACGTGACATGACATTCAGCACTCTCATATCATTTGTATCCATGCTATTTCTTACATTGTGTACCAGATACCCTGGTGTTATTTATTGACAGAATGTTGTGCCCGGGGGGCTGACCTGTGTGCGGACTTGTACTACCTGATATCGCATTCATATGCCTACTGTTGGAAAAAGAATATTTTCAAAAGAGATTTTAAACTGATCTAGATGTTTCTAAAAGATTTTCACGGTTTTACTTTTTTTCTCAAAAGGTTGTACTGCCCCATATAGCATGATGGAGTGTTCTTATATGATTTCTTACCGCTCAGTTATTATTTACTCTTATATCCACTGAGTTGGAAGTACTCACTTTACTCCCTGCACCACGTGTGCAGATTCAGGTGTCCCGGGAGCATAGTTGAGCTATTTGCTGCTTTAGAGCTTCTCGGGAATTGTCGAGGTAGCTTCCTGACGTTCGCAGGACCCGACTCCTCCCCTATCCCTTTATTATTTCCGTATTTTTGAACATCAGTATTACTGTAGATGTATTATTTTTTTATCTTAGAGGCTCCAGACTCATGACCCCAGGTCTTTGGGAGATGTTGGTTATGTCAGTGTTTTATACTGTCTCTATCTAAATTATTTAGTTAATAGATTTGTTAAACTGTTAAATTAAATGCTATAAACTGGTAATGGGATATGAATTGGGTTGTGAGTGTTAATTGGTCGGGTTTTCCTAGCAATGGTGTTGGGCGCCATCACGACCGGGATTGGGGTCGTGACACATAAGAAATATATTATTTCTTGTCTTGTAATATTTCTTCCATCTAGTATCTTCCTTCCATAAAATAATAGATCTTCTCCATGATTTTTGCAACTTTTCTTTCAAGATGTTGAAGAACTTTCCATTTATAATTTCCTTAGATTCTTCTTCTAATATTGTAGTAAGCCATTCAATATTTGAATTTTCACTTTCAAATATTATTCCTTTTATGATGCTTGGAGATTAAATCTCTGAAAATAATCTTCCTTGATAATCCTTCACATGATATTCTCTTTCCCATATTTGTTTAGATCTTTACCAGCATCTTCTTTCTTGAATAAACCTGTACAAAAATAAGATTGCCACAAGTAAATGTTTTTTGATTTATATTGGTTTGTTATCATCAAAATTAATATGTGAAACCTTGAAGCTAACAATCTCCCCCTTTTTTATGATGGCAAACCATTGAGTACAAAATAAGAAATTTTAATCAAAGACTTAATTACAGGCAGTGATAAGTTATAGGCTATATAAACTGGTTACTTCCCTGAAGTCTTCCTCCCGAAACGCATGTACTACATCAAGTGTGAACTCCCCCTCACTTTATGCATTCCTCAGTTCTGCTCCCTCTGTCTCAATACATTCTACCTTTTGTACATATTTTTCTCCCTCTTCTGGCATCATCAAAAGGGTGAAGGGAATATGCAAGTAAAGTATAACTATAACTTATAATTATTCAAGGAGTTATAACAAACATGTAGTTGACGTACGTGAAAGGAGTTAACAACCTTTATTTTAAGCTAACAATAAAAAAACATGTAGTCGACTTACTTACGTGATTTCCTTTAGAGTCGTAAGCAGAAAAACAATCTAACAAAATTTTTAGCTAGTTAACAGCTTTTATTCCAGCCAAAATCTCCAAAGTATTACCCAAAGCTAAAAAATATTGAACTGTCATTGTAGATAGAAAAAAATTCTAGACCACAAAAGAGCATCATTTCACATGATTGAAAGCTTAGCAGAGATTAAAAAAACTCACAGAATACTTGATTTTTTAAAACATCATTTAGCAAATAAGACAGTGTAATCGCACATAGTCATTTGAAAAATGCTCGATGATTTAAAAAGATTAAGAAACTTTTGATATCCTAACATGTTAAACATTCAAGAGAAATTTGAGCAAAAACTTAAGACTCTTAGAAAGATTATAATATATTAATGCATACAATTGAAAGTACAAGAATCAAAAAATGGTCATATATTTATATCACCAAAAAATAGGATCATATCACCAAGTAGAAAGATATGGGATCATTCTCATGAAAGTCGCTATCCTTTTCGTGACATGAGAAAAAATCTCCATCCCATTTTTACAGTCACTTTGTTGCATGCAAGATTTGAATCTGAATATATTCTACTAGATCAAAGCAATTAGTCTTGCATACAGTAATCCATAATCAACCAAAGATCCTTTGTGACATTATAAGGAGACATTATGGTATCAGGTATACCAAAATATTTTACTGAAGCTATATCTTTTGACCTCAGCTTTTGAACCTAACGCTCCAAAATAGTTATTGGCGGACATCATAAGTCAAATCACCATCTAGCTGAATTGTGCTAAAATCCAAAACATGAGACGGATCCCCAATATACTTTTGCAGCATAGAAACATGAAATACCGAATGCACACTTGACAAGATGGGTGGCAAAGCAAGGTCATAAGCCATCTCCCCAATCCTCCGAAGTATCCTAAAAGGCCCAATGAAATGAGGTCTCAATTTCCATTTCTTCCCAGATCTCATAACACCCTTCATGGGGGAAACATTCAGAAGAACCTTCTCACCAACCATATAGGACACATCCCGAACCTTTTTGTTAGCATAACTCTTTTGTCTCGACTGTGCTGTACAAAGCCTCTCCTGAATCACAATCACCTTATCTAAAGCATCCTGCACCAAGTCTGTACCCAATAGTCTAGCCTCACCCGGCTCAAACCAACAAACTGGAGATCTACATCGCCTTCCATACAAAGCCTCATATGGAGCCATCGAAACACTCGACTGGTAACTATTGTTATAGGCAAACTCTGCGAGCGGTAGAAACTGATGGTACCCGGACCTCAAGTCAATCTTTGAAAAACACTTGGCACCTTGCAACTAATCAAATAAATCATCAATTCTCAGGAGTGGGTACTTATTCTTGATCGTCACCTTATTCAGTTGCCTAAAATCAATACGCATTCATAAGGAACCAACTATCTTTCTCACAAACAAAACAGGTGTTCTCCGTGGTGACATACTAGGTCTGATAAAACCTTTTTCAAGCAAGTCCCTTAGTTTTTCCTTTAAATTTTTAAGCTCTGCGGAGGCCAATAAGGAGGAATAAATATTGGGTGAGTATCTAGTAGTAGCTCAATAGCAAACTCAAGTTCTCGCTTGGCGGAAGACTCAGAAGCTCATCGTGAAAAACACCGGGAAACTCATTAACTACAGGAAATGACTGAGTGGTTGGTAACTCTACTTCAAAATTCCAAACCCGAACTTAGTGATAAATATAGTCCTTTATGATTATCTTCTTTGTATTGAGATAGGAAATAAATTTACCTCTTGGCAATGCGGTATTACCTTTCTATTCTAAAACAGGCTCTCCTGGAAACTAAAATCAAACCACCTTTGATATATACTTGATGTTAGCCTAACAAAAGTCCAATCAATCTATACCTATTATAATATCAAGTTCTACCCAAGCGAGCACCACGTGCCTTATCCTTGGTTATTCTCAAATCTATCACAGGTCATTTCGGGCCACATCCGTATATATAAGTATTAATATTAAAACATAACTTGCATAACTAATTTAGAAAAAGGGTTTATATACATAGGGGTCGACTAGGCCATAGACATATCATACCCAAAACTATATACAGGAGGATACTGTATGTAAAACCTCTAAGTAGGTATAACTATAATATATACAAGTCGGGGCTCCCTACATTCTCATAAAACAACCAAACACATTTAGAACCCTGACTTGGTAATATTCCAAGAAAAGGTGGAAGTCATCAACAAAAAACTGACACTTGGAGGAAGTTTATAGTAGAGGGTTCTTGCCTCGTCCAATATAAGAACCTCGATCGGACACACTTCGAAGCGGAATCTTCATGTCCTTATGAGTTACCTTCCTCCTCTTAGCTCGACTACTATCTTCTTCCTCTGCATAACCCATAACATACACTGACGAACCTTGATTGACGGACTCCCAAGACTGTGGACTATCCGGAACCTCAGCAGAACTAGCATCCTCAAATACCTTGACATAATTTTTAGTCTGAGGGGATCCCGGCTTTGCTAATCCAAGAACTACTCCTCTCATACCCTGATAAATGGGCTATGAAACTAAGGGCCTTGGTGAGGTCAGAACTCCTCTCACCCCATCTACTACCGAAATGGTCGAAATAACTCAAACAGATGACTCATATGGATCCTCAGATAGATCCTCCTCAATAGAACCCATAATCTCCAATGGGTCTAAATCTATAGTATAACTTATCTCACTTTATAACAACTTCATAGCTTTCTGACCTGTGCTAGCAGTTGTAGTCTTCGGAGGCATCACTAAAAATGTAACACAGCGTTAGGAACATGAATGATTATATCGCATGATCTAAGAGAAGAAGAGAGGATAACATCCTATATGTCCCGTAGCCCCCTGTCTATAAGTGTGGTGCACAACATACCCATAAAAAAGACACTACTAGACACGGTCTGTAGACAACCCAACAACAAAGCCGCTCTGATACCACTTTTTTCATGACCCATATCAATGGGCCGCGACGGGTGCCTAAGTCCAACCTGTCAAACACCCCTAAGCATGAGTCTAAGATACGAGCCTGAATGTCATCTGATGAGTTACAAAAATAACATACAAGAAGGAAACATACCTTCAAGGTACATGTACAGTATACAGTGGGTGAGCCAGCAAGGCTGCTACAGACAACTATACATCCAAAATTAAAAGCCGCCAAGGCCACATACAACTCAACTAGACATACTAGTCTATAGGCCTCTAATGGAAACATAACGGTACAAAGACGGGACTGAGCCACGTCATACCCATATATATATATATATATATATACACAAACTTACCATACCAAAATCAAAGCAGCTCCGAATCAAATGGAGCACGCCAATCCGGACTGATCAGGGATCCTAAGAAGGGGGACCGTCAGCTTTCCTACCTACAGCCACGGGCATGAAATGCAGGCCCGTGAAATAGGGCGTCAGTACGAAAAATGTACTAAGTATGTAAGGCATGAAAATTAGTACGTAAAAGACATAGATGAAATATGGAAAACTGAAACACATCTTCAAAGCTGAATAACTTTGTAAATTCTGAAACATTAATAACATCATGCACATGCGTGTAAATGTCGTGCCATGCATAGGTATGGGTGTACATCATATCATCAAGCCACTGAGGGCATCCATCATATCATCTCGGCTATTGCGGGCAATATCATCAACGCATACCAGCTGATCAGGTGGTGATTATCACACCTCTTTTTCCTACTACACCCTCAAAAAGGATATAATAAAGGAAATTTTTCCAATTAATGGACAATCAAAACAGGATAATATTATTAAAAGATTCAGAGTCGCCACTTGGAAGATTTATGGTATTCCAAGTCACCGGTTAAAATTCCGAATTGAGGAAAAGGTTTGACTCTGTTTATGTCTGCGAACACAGAAATCCGGGTAAGGAATTCTGTTAACCCGAGAGAAGGTGTTACGCATTCCCGAGTTCTGTGGTTCTAGCACGATTGTTTTGATAATACTTGGCTTACTAAAATTGTTTGATTAATGATTTTAGAACCTATGTGCATTTACTTCTTACTGCTTTTAAATAAGAAAAATTATCTTGAAATGGGTTACGCGTACGTATACCCGCTTGTTTGGCGCGTCAAAAAATCATGTCACGCGAACGTGTCCATAATTAATAACGATTTATTTTTGTTAAGAAAATTTGGGTCGAAGTTGCGCGAACGCATACTCCGATTTTGTTTTTAAAAATCGTAATTATATTACGCGAATGTATACACAATCATGATGGTATTTTAAACGGCCCCAAAGGATTTTCTATGAATATTAATCATTTTTGACATCTAGGTTATGAAATTGATACGAGGGCCACGCAATTGGAATTTTTGTTCGGCATGGCGCACCTCAATCCATTTGAAGAGTCTAACTTAATTAAAGGAAAAGTCTAAAGGAATTCCTTAGTATTTTTATGCTGAAGATTGAACCCAAAATGAAATCAGTAAACAATGTCTAATCCCCCTTTTAGCTAAGCCCAACGGTGTACTGGGTTGGGGGGGACCATCGACCTAAAACGATTTGGGCCGAAACATTAATGGCCAGCCCAGCTGTAGGATTCAGTAGCATATATTTGGGTTTAAACCCTGTCTAAACAAATTTAAAACTGACTAAAAAAAATAATATATGAATGTCGATTTGGCTCATTTATTTATAAAAATAGAGAAAACGGATCCAAAAACTGATTCCACTCACGTAGCCTTTTTTAGCTTAAGAACAGTGACCAATTTTCAATGAATCTAATATATAACAAAAGCATATGGCTCAATACTAAGACTGGCACAAAGTTGCAATATTAAAAGGCCAGAAACGAAAAATTCTTAAGTTACAAGATAATCAAATTCACACTCATCTAATTTCCGACAGCTTCAGGCCTGGGCCCAATGAGCCCAACGACTTACTGCTATTACAAACACGCTGATTTTTTCTGATTTTCAAGTGGTGAAAACGAGCCCTACAGGAAATCCCAATTTAAAGGCAAATCACAATTGAAGCAAAAGGTAGTAACTACAAATTCGACTATTGACCTTGTTCATTAAGTTTCCACCATGACAATTCTAGCACTAGTACTTGAGAAGGAAGGTAGAATTAAAACAACAAAACAAAACTCAAACACAGTCCTAAAATATGCTACATAAATAGGAACCTAGCTCAGTTATTTTTTAAATTTGTCAAACCATAGACTCATTATTTGAGTCCTAGTTCTCAAGACTCAAATTCCTCCTTCGAACTCTAGGAGGTAATATGATGAAAGGCTGCGATACAAACTTCAAGCTCTGAAATAAGCAAACTAAACTAAAGCTTGAAACCAAATGTAAGCTAGATCTAAAAATAACAGAGAAAACAGATACAGATTATAGAGTAAATACACATCACTTTTTGAAGAAGAGCATGAAACAAGAAAGAGAAGAAAAGGACTAAATGCCGATTAGGAACTAATAGTAAGACATTTAAACATCAAAACATTCTATTTCTACTTCTCGACTCCCACTTTGAAGATTACATTGTATGAATTTCAGGGAAGTGTACCTGAGATTGAAGAAACAAAGAAACAAAGGGAGATCAGCAGTAGTTAACAGTAGAGATCAATAACAGCAAAGCTGTAGAGCCCAACAATCAGAAAATGAACTAGCAGACTAGTTTAAACCCAACAGATGAGATATAATGACCCAAACACTAATTTCAGGCACTCAATGGACCAGAAGACCTCAAACCAGATTTGATTTTAACCCATTTTAATACCAGCTAACTAGAAACTGCCTTAGTACTGGAAAACCTTTGGAAAATGCCAAAAGAACTCAATGAATGAGCGTTGTTCTCCTAAAATTCTTCAGCCGCCTTTTATTTTTCTGATTTTTCTATCAATTAGTTCTTTTTTGGGTATTCCCGCTGTCTTTTCTGAATAGGGAAGGGCCCTATTTATAAGGCAGAAAATTTGTTGCGTGCCCTCCAAGGAAAAGAAATGGAAATTCCCCTACCCTTCACAGGGTATCTTTCTTAATAGAAAATGGACAACTGTCATGTCCTCATTGGCTCCAGCACCTCAGCTAACCAAATGAGGCCAGTTTCCCCTTGTTCTAGAATAACCTGATATTTCTCTAGGTAGATAAGCCCTAAATTACCCTGACACAGCCTACTTATTACAGTCCTTTCCTAGCCTTTATGACCCCTTAAGTTTCTGATTATTCAATTACCCCCCCCCCCAGAGTACTGAATATCTACAAATGTAAACCAACAGAGAACAAACGAGCTAACACCTTGAAATGGATTAAAAATAGATAAAATGCAAGACTGGGAATGCACTTAACAACTGTGAATTGAATCAAGAAGACCTAGTCTATCACAAGAACCCTAGATAGTATTTTCATTATGCTAGAAAACTGATAAAAACATGCTCGAATGACCCCTGACGAGTACATCTGAACCTTTGAATTATACTTAAATCATTTTCACACAAACACAAACTCAGAAAAGCCATTGAAATGAAAATCAACGCATATGATGAACAACATTAACCAACCTCAATGATTGAGAACCAAGATCAACTAACAATTTTGAAATGAGCACTAAAAATTAGCTAGAAATCAGGGAAACAGCAAAAATGCAATTCCAATGAACTATAGATTAAACCAAATTAACAATCCCTTTTATGAATACTGATTTTGTAATAAAATAGAAATGACCTTCAAAACAAAGAACAACAGATTTTCGACTGCAAAATGTCTTGAAAGAATTCTAGAAAAGAGAAAACAACAAAAGAAAAAGAAAGAAACGGAACAAACGACGAAACTATACCAGAAACACTCAAAGGGAAAACCTGAACTAGGGCTTGCATGGGTTGGCTGGACTCCGGTGAACTTCGAAATGAGCCAAAAATGACACTAATCGATTGTTCTTAATGAGAACAATCGATTGGCATAAAGTTTGTCTCGAATCAAGCCTTGAAACCACTAGAAATCAGAAGGAGGAGCGGATTAGGGTTTTGTTATTTTTTGAACTTTCAGATTTTGAATTTGAAACAAATGGGTGAGGGTTTTGGGAAATTGGTGGTAGATATTAGATGAGGAGGGTGTGGTGGTTGTTTGGTGTGAATTTGGGGATGGTTGATGGTAGCGCCGCCGGACACGATGGAGGAATCAATGGCGGCTCCCTAGGGTTTGGGGATTTTTGGCGGTTTCTGGTGAGATTCGAGGGGAATGGATGGTGGCATGGGGATTAGGGGTAAAAGGTGAAGCTCTGGTGCAGAAATGAGGGCAATCGAAGCACCGCCGCCGGCAGAGGCGATTTTCGTTAGGCGGTGTGCGGCGGAGGCGGTGGAGGGTTCTCTAAGGGGTAGGGTGAGAGAGAGACGGGCTTGGGGGGGGGGGATAGGGTGTTGTTAGGATATAAATATATATATTTAGGCCCACTTCAGGGCCGTTGGATCAAAGATCCTCGACGGTCCTGATTGCCCATTAGTGAAACGGGGTCATTTGGTCTGGAACGGATTTGGACCGGGTGCGAGGGTGATTTGGGCTGGGTTTTGGGCATTTGGAACGGGTCTCAGGGGTGATTGATTGGGATGGGGAATTAATTCACTAAACTGGCCCAAACAATTTGATTTCCTTATTTTCTCTTTTCTTTTCAATTTCTTTTTTTATTCAAAATTAAAAGAAAATTAAATCTTAAAACCCAAATTATCCTACCCAATTAATTAAATTCTAATTAATAATTAACACAATTAATTAAATACCAAATTAAAGGAAAACCAACAAAATCTAAAACTAAAAATTAAACAATGAAAAATAAATCATTTTTGTGACTTTTTTTATTTTTGTAAACCCTAATTACTAATTAATCTAAAATATTTATAATTAAATTCTAAATGCAAATACAACATATTTTTGTATATTTCATAATTTAAACAGAATTAACATGCGTAGACAAAATGCAAAACAATTAACAAAAATGCTACAAAAATCTACGAAATTGCAAATAATGGAAAATTTTATTTTGCCTTGAATTTGTGGAAGTAATTCATATAGGGAAAAAATCACGTGCTCACAGTGGTGTGTATATAACACCTTAACCTTTTCCCATATACCATATACATATATTTACATATATACGTATATATAACGCTATCTCGTCATGGAACAATGCACATATATAAATGAATGAAGTGCATGAAAAATATGTAATAATCTCAATATTCCTTCCGGATAAACTTTTTCAAATATGTATTATTCTAAGACCCATGAATAGAAAATAATAATAACTTTCATGGGGTATCAAGAATATCGACACCCCTAATAATTCTATGAATAGAGTAATTTATGAAAATTGTGTGTTTGCTCGTTTCTTCAGTATATTTTGGACCATGCCAAAAGAAAGAAGGGAGGGCCTTAATATACCTGTTCCTGGAATTATTTGAACGAATCTGCTTCTGCGAAATATGGACGAAATTCACACTTGGACGAACTTGAAATATTTGACGAATTTGTTTTGCTTTGCTTATAACTTTTTGGAACAAAGACAGAAATGGATTTAATCTAATTGTTGAACTTTGAAATTTCAATTGAAATCCTTGGCTATGGGTTTGGACGAGAATGCCTTCTGTTTCAAGATTCTTGGCTTTAAGCCAAAGACTTGAATGATTTGGTTCAAGTTCTTGATTTTCGACGTTCTTAAGACTTAACTCTAAGTCAAAAATATGAATTAAAGCTAAAGACTCTAAATGAAGCTAAAGGTAGATTCTTGGTAAGATTTTACGAAGTGTTTCTAAGACTTAACTTTTAGTCATTGTTAAGTGATTCATATGTAACCACCTAGAATAATGACTACTTAGTCATTGTCTAGGCTCTGTGGCTTTTTGCCACGTGGGGGGTTTTATTTATTAATTATTTATCTACTTATTAGTTATCTGGGTAATGTCCTTTATCCGGTAATTAATCAAATACCCGCATAATTTAAAAATTATCATAAATTACTTAAATTTTATTTATATTTAAAATACTTCATATATATTTTATATATTATGCTACCGTGGTCATATGGTACCTTTGCATGATACTAGTTCATAATTATCAGGTATTATCACTCGACCTGTATTTTATTCCAAATTGGCCACTTTCAACGAAACTTGTTTTCTTTAATCCGCGTACCCCTTTATCCTTCATAACACTTATTTATCGCTTGTTATAAATAGCATAAGTACGTTAACGTCAAGACGATCCCATCCCTGAGTCTACGTTGGTTAACTGAAAATAAAATTTTAACGTATGAAAACGCGAGATATAACATCCTTCCCCCCCCTTAGAAACATTCGTCCTTGAATGTTCAACTCCCCGTGATCTATATAACTTCGGCAAGGTCGTCTATGTAACAACACCACTACCAACACTCCCAGTAGAAGCTTAATAACCCAACGACACACAGGATCATAATTATAAATAACGACAATGGCCTCACATGACCAACGACAATAACCAACACAAGAATTTATACACGTACCTTATGATTACGACGTCTCAGTTGGACCTTTCTCTAGAGGAGGAAATAAGTAGGGATATCTAGACTTCATGTTTTCCCCAGCCTCCCAAGTCATTTCTTCTACATCATTATTTCTCCAAAGTACTTTCACGGAGGCTACCTCCTTATTTCGCAGCGTGCAGGTTTGTTAGTATAAGATGGCAACCAGAATTTCCTCATATGATAAGTCCTCAGTAATATATACATCATCCGTGGGCACCACTCAGGTAGGATCTCCAATGTACTTCCGTAACATAGATACGGGAAAAATCGGATGGATAGACTCCAATTCCGAGGGCAATTCTAACTCATAAACTACTTGGCCCACTCTTCGCATAATCCTATAAGGCCCAATATACCGTGGGATAAGTTTTCCTTTCTTGCCAAACATCATCACACCCTTTATAAGCGATACCTTTAAGAATACCCAGTCATCAACCCCAAACTCTAAATCTCGCCGCCTCATGTCAGAATATGACTTTTGATGACTCTGAGCTGTCAATAATCGATCCCGGATAAGATTTACTTTTTCTATGGCTTGTTGAACCAGGTCTGGCTCGTGTAATCTAGATTCTCCAACATCAAACCACCCTATAGGCAATCTACATTTTCATCCGTAAAGAGCTTCGTATGGAGCCATCCGAATACTGGACTGGTAACTATTATTATATGTGAACTCAATAAGTGGTAGATGACCATCCTAGCTACCTTTGAAGTCTATTACACAATCTTGTAACATATCTTCCGGTGTTTGAATAGTACGCTCAGCCTGTCTGTCTGTCTGGGAATGAAATACTGTACTAAGACTTACTTGAGTCCCCAATCCCTTTTGGAAGGACCTCCAGAAGTTAGCTGTTAATTGAGCTCCTCTATCTGAGATAATAGATATAGGGACACCATGCAGTCGTACTATCTCCTTAATATAAAGCCTCGCATAATCCTCTGAGAAATATTTAGTTCTGACAAGCAGAAAATGGGCCGACTTTGTAAGCCTATCAACAACCACCCATTTTGAATCAAACTTATGCTGGGTACGAGGTAAGCCTACGATGAAGTCTATATTGATTATTTCCCATTTCCAAGTCGGAATCTCCATAACCTGCAATAATCCACCGGGTTTCTGATGCTCAATCTTAACCCGCAGACAGTTAGGACACTGAGCAACAAATTCTGCTATATACTTTTTCATTTCGTCCCACCAATATACTTCCCTGATGTCATTATACATCTTTGTTGCTCCAGGATGGATATAATAATGAGAATAGCGAGTTGCTGCCATAACCTACTGACGTAGCCCTGCAACATTACAGACACATTACCGTCTTTGATATCTAATGACCCTATCTTGTGCAATTTCAAACTGCTTCTAAAGGGTGGTATCCCTATAATGAACTAACACATGATCCTCGTACTGGCGTTCCTTTTACTTCAGTTACTAATGAGGATGTTGTCATATCCTGAAGAGTAATTCCACTGTCACCTGAGTCCAGTAACTGAACTCCAAGACTAGCTAGCTGATGAACCTCATATTCTATTCCCCTTTTTTTTGGCTGCCAATACGATAGGCTACCCATAGATCTACGACTGAGGGCATCGGCTACTACGTTCACCTTTCCCAGATGGTATAAAATATAAATGCCATAGTCTTTAAGTAGTTCCAACCATATCCTTTGACGTAGATTCAATTCCTTTTTCTTGAATATATATTGGAGGCTCTTATGATCCGTATAGATATCAACACGAATGCCATACAAGTGGTACATCCACATCATTAGTGCATGAATCACCGCGGCTAACTCTAAATCGTGGGTCGGGTAGTTCTTCTCATGCTTTATTAGTTGTCTATAATCTACAACCTTACCATGCTATATCAACACACAATCCAATCCAACACCTGACGCGTCACAATAGATAACCTAACCATCGGTCCCTTCTAGGAGTGTTAGAACCAATGCTGAAGTTAATCTGTCCTTTAAGGACTGGAAACTCCGTTCGCAAGCGTCGGTCCATTGAAACATTGTTCCATTCTAAGTTAACTTACATGGTTATCCTCATCTTGTACAATTCAAGAAATTCCCCTCTTCGGAGGCCCAAACTTCATCTTTTATCCATCACAATCGCGCCCTTATCCCACTATTAGGGCAATATTTCATCTATTCTAAACGTTACTAGTCTTATACTCCTTTGAGCTCATTCGGGCTATACTGAGCCTTCTATAAATTATAGAAACCATCAGCTCTCTTATGAACTTATTCCCAAGGACTTATCCATTCTTGTTACCTTTTTACTCATCTTTTCTTATCCTTCCTCATGTCTTCCAAGAACCTTGTCGCTCTACCATACTTTAGCTTGTGACGTACAGATATTTATTTATACTTATTAGCAACCTTTCTTCAACTTACATGCATTATATTTTTCCTTATATTATTTTTGTAACGACTCGACCGGTTGTTTCGAGCCCTAGCATATCGTTCAGCAATCTGAGGCCATGAGCAGCTTCATTTTAGGTGTTATGACTAGTACGCGTGGTCGGAATTGAATTTCGGGAAGTTCGGAGTTGGTTTGGGAAGAGAATTCTCATTTCGGAAGCTTAAAGTTGAAAGAATGAACTAGGATTGGATTTTTGAGCAAACTACCTTGGAATCAAGATCTGAAGGTTCCAACAGGTTCGTATGATGATTTCGGACTTGGGCGTATGCCCGGATTGGGTTTTGGATGACCAGGGAGCATTTTGGCGCCTATTGTAGAAGTTGGCATTTTGGAAGAAATTTCATAAGTTTGGTTTGAAGTGCATTTCAGTGTTATCGATGTCCGTTTGATATCCCGAGACTGGGAATAGCTCCATATGGTGATTCTTGAGTTGGGAGCATGATCGAAAGTGAATTCGGAGGTCCGTACGTCTTTTTGAATCCATTTGGCTAAAGATAGAAATTGAAGGTTTTGAGAAGTTTGACCGGAGATTGACTTTTTGATATCGGGGTCGGAATCCGATTCCGAAAATTGGAGTAGGTCCCTAATGTTGAATATGATTTGTCTGTAAAATTTGAGGTCAATCGGACGTGATTTGATAGGTTTAAACATCAAAAATAGAAGTTGGAAAGTTCAAAGTTCATAAAGCTTGAATCGGGGTATAATTCATGGTTTTAGCATTGTTTGTTATGAATTGAGGCCTCAAGTAAGTCCATAATGTGTTTTGGGACTGGTTGGTATGATTGGTTGGGGTCTTGGGGGACTCGGGTGAATTTCGGGTGGTTAACGGATTGAAAAGTGGAATTTGGGAGGGCTTGAGATTTGCTGCTTCTGTCATAACCGCATCTGCGGTTCTTGGACCACAGAAGCGGGACTACAGATACGGTCAAACGCTCGTAGAAGCGGAAGGGGGCCAGGTCCAAGGAAATCGTAGAAGCGGCCCAGGGACCATAGAAGCGGTTCCGCTTAAGCGGCCTCCAAACCGCAGAAGCGGTCAGCTTCCTTTTGCCCAAAGCCGTAGAAGCGGCGAAAAGTCGTAGAAGTGACATCCGCAGAAGCGGAACTATTTCCGCAGAAGTGGAAGCAGCTGGGCAGTGAGATGTTTTAAGTTCGGGGTTGAGTTCATTTCAATCCAATTTTTCTTCCATTGGAATCGATGGGGAGCAGCTTGGAGGTGCCATTTTCGTCACTTCTCATGAGGTAAGTAATTTATGCTAGCTTTGAGTTAAATACAAGGTTTATACATGGATTTAGGCATGGAAATTACTGTAAATTTGGGGTTTTGGTTGAAAACCTAAGAAATTAGAAATCTTGGATTTAGATCACGATTTTGGCGATGTAATTTAGAGAAAATTATATATTTGAGTTTCCAAGGTGATGGGTAACCTTTATCTTCGAGAAATTTCGGAATCCAGGCACGTGGGCCCGAGGGCATTTGGTCATTTCACTAAGCGGAGTTGGGAATTTGTATAATTTGAACTGTTAACAAATATTTAAGCATGTTCTCATTAGTTTGTCGTTAATTGGCTAGTTTTGGTGCATTGTGCATTGGTTCAAGCCTTATGAAGAATGTAGAATGCCAGTTTTGAGTCTTCGGAGCGAGGTGAGTCTCCTTTCTAATCTTGTGAGGGGGAATTTACCCCATAGGTGAAGTGATTGATTATGTTCTCCTATTTGTGGGGGCTACGTACGCACGAGGTGACGAGAGCCCGTGCGTAGCTACTATTATGGTATTGTCCGGGTAGTTAGGACCCATCAGCATGTTATACTTGGATTAATTATGAACCCATTGATGACTTGGATTGTTTAAATCACCTTTGATTAGTAAACGAATTTAAAAAGAGATTAAACATCATTTCCTGAATTGTTAAACAGAAAATTGGTTTTATTTGGATAATTATTCCCCGATAAAATTCTAATTGGCTATCTGAGCACGTATCTTATGTGTACCTGTGTCGCATAGATGATTCGCGAGCAGGGTGATTGTTTATTTTATGTTGACCGCGTCGCATGGATGATTAGCGAGTGGGGTAATAGATCACATTAAATTAATAAATGGATTTCTAAAAAGACTTAAGCTTCGTTTTCTCAAATTATTAAAGAGAATTGGCCTTTCTTGGATAATCGCTCCATGTTGACTTCTTGACTGATTGTCTGTCCGTGTTTGTTTATTTTGGAATGGGCCGAACGCCTCGACATATTAATAGATGCATCTATAGGCGCAACGTCGACTCTCGGCAAGTGCACATTTATTTTTGTTGGATCGGACCGTCGCCACGGCATGATTTGCGCATGCTTGTATTGCTGCCTGAACTTAATTAAGTTCTTATTGCCCTTTTGTGGATTAAAAATATTTGGATTATATTTAAAGAGAAATTCTGGAAAGTTTTCCTATGAAATAATTACGTGTTTACTTGTTTCCTCTATCTAGATTAGAATCATGTTTATAAAATAAATCCACTGTTTAATGTATACATGTTAAGGATGAATCCTTATTGGACCATTAGAGAGCATCAAAGTCGACCATCGCATCTCTACCCCGTCGGGATTAGGCGGGATACTCACTGAGTACATATTGATTACGTACTCATACTACATTTCTGTGCATTTTTTGTTGCACAGGTATATATACCTCTAGCAGCCTATGGGGCGTAGCAGCACAGACGTTTCTGGGACTAGGTAAGCTGCATCATTCGAGGCGACTGCAGCTAGGGTAGTCCCCTTCCAGTGTACTGTATTTACTTTTCGTCCACTATATTCCATATGGATGTTGTATTTTATTTCTCTTATCAGTAGTTGCTCATGTACTTGTGACACCGACTTCTGGGGATGTATTTGGATTATTTGGAAATCTTAAAAGTTGTTTAAATATTTTATTTATTTATTCGGAAGAATACACTGAGTCTTGTTTAAAACGTATAAAAGAAATTTTTTTCAAGAGTGTTAAAATGAGATTTAATTAAGTATTTAAGTTGGCTGGCCTGACGGCGGTGTCCGGCGCCACCACGTCCCTTAGTGGATTTTGGGTCGTGAAAACATGGTATCATAGCACTAGATTTTCGTCGATCTCACGAGTCATGAGCAAGTCTAGTAGAGTCTCGCGGATCGGTACGGAGACGTCTGTACTTATCCTTGGGAGGCTGCAAGACTGTTAGGACTATTTCCCTTTTTGATTTCCTTATCACGCGGTTCGATTCCTTTGAGGCTTATGCCTTTGATTCCTTCCTACTCAATCTTACGCGACGCAAGTGCTTGTTATAAGTCGAAAATTGAAGGATTGTAATGGCACTACAAATGTGTTGCGGGATTATTTTCCCCATATAGTTGATTGGACTATTATAGTCGCATTACGGAGGGATATTATATTGTTTCAACTCAGTAACAGAACTTCTATGAGCCTTGAGACTAGGCACAGGTTGCCATAATGCTTATGAGCGATTATTTCGCAGTGTTGTTGTAATGGTAGGGTGTTGCCCATGTGTCAGGGCAATGAATGAATTGAAGGGAGGTTTACTTAGAGTGTAATCAAGGGATTCAGTATTTTATTCCCAGCAGGGGAAAGTCAATCGAACTAATAATGGTCAGGTGTGGGCTGGTGGAAGTGATAGGGTTTGGTATTTGCAAGCGTGGTTGAGCTTTCTTTTATGAGAGGGTAACGTGGTCCTGATTGAACATACTAAGTTTGTCGGTGTTATAATCCGCTACAATCCGCCATTATGGCAGGATATTGTGAAATAATATTGGAGGTACAACTGTCAGATATCGCATGATGCGGTGGTTCAAGATCGAATCAGAATTTCTAATGTTGACGGCCCGATAAAGATGACCTTTGGAAAGGTTCAAAGTTAGCAGCAATGGTGGGTTCAAGTGCCACAATGTTAGATTTTAATTAAGGCAACAATTGAGCAGCAAAGTATGAGGAAGGACATGTGGGAAGTGCCAGACGGTGTTTAAAATTTCTATAAGGCCAAGTCTGAGGAGCAAGGTCGAGTGATTGATTAAGGAGATGAGTTCCGTCAAAGTGGGAGAGTGGCGGGTGTGCATATGGGCTTGGCAGTAGGAAGACTACGCACCTTAAAGAGAGTTTGGATCGAATTGGGGATTTTAATGATTGGCGATTGAAGCCTGCGGGTATGATGTGAAGTATGGGCTATTATGTGGCACAAGATTGATATGGCGGAAAGGAGCTGCTTGAAATGAAGGAGGGTGTAGCATAACCTTGAATTTGGAAGGATGTTTCCGCCCATTTAATTGATGTCCGCAAGGGGCGAATGGACTTGTGCAGCTGGAAGGTTAGCTCGGACTCAGGATGGGCTATTGGTGTCATAGTGAATGTACCCCGTGCAGCGGCATGGGAAGATGTCGGGTGGTGATTCCCCTAGGTGGGTTATTCACCATGAGCAGATTAGCGGTCGTGTTGTTGGTGAAGCTTCTACAAGGATTTATATTGGTTGTTCAACAAAGAGATCAGTCGTGCGAAAGTGGATGATGACTCAGAATATGAAAGATGGGGATTTACAGGAAGATCCCGAGAGATTTTGATAATTGGTGGCGTGAGGTTAAGTCAATAAGAGGTAAAAAGGTCGGGCGAACTCAAGAATAGTGAAATGATGGCTTCAAGCTAAGTGGGAGAGTCCCACCGCTTATGATTGGGCTGTATGATTAACTATTTGCGTGATTTCTGGTTATTAGCATATTGATGGATTAATCTAGCTACGAGAAAAGACCCTAAGTAGTAAATTGAGCGGAGGAATTATTAAGGAGGTGCTATGGTTAGCCTTCTTGGCTCATGTTCGGACTTGGAAAAAGGTTCAGGATTTATGCCTGGTATAGATACATGTTTCAGAGGAAGTGATTTCACCGGGTGCTTCACTGGGAGAGTATTCATTTGTTATAAGAATTTTGGAGTGAATTATATTTGGGACCAAGTCAGAGCGGGTGGCTCTCAATAATGGTTCTAGTGAATTCAGAAGTTAAAGTGTGTTGCTCAACGATTCCAAGCCTATAAGTACAACTAAGAATCAAGCTTTGTAGCAGCTTATGAGAAGGTGCCCAGAATGTTCTATGAAGTGTTACCTTGTGGTGTAGCATTTGAGAAATATAAAATGGTTCGTGGGATTTGAGACAGCATGGGTTAGTTGTTCAAGGTCACTTGGGATAAGTGCGGATGGAGTATGTTATGCGCTGAATGGAGTTGGTATTATTTCTAAGGCAATCAAGGATAAATTGGAAAAAGATAGATTTGTTAGCCGCAGATGAAATGGCATGTTGAGGCTAGCAATCAGTTCAGCCCACATGATCAAGTTATGTGTATGAATTGTGGCGGTACGTGTAAGGCTTGTCGGCCGCCGTAGTTGAAGTTATGCAGAAGCATTCTTCTGTTATGGCTTGTTAAGTGGAAGCGGATTCCGGAAGGAAAATGGTGGCTTGGACCATTACTTGCAGATTTGCATATTCTAAGGTTATTGAAATTTACCTGTGTGTTGCTATGATTCTCCTAAAGTGAGTTAAGTGCAAAGTTCTTATATGGTAAAGTGTTAAAATGTTAATGATTTCGGAGTTATGATGAAAAATCGTGTTCTATCATATATTGGCACGTTGGGTACGGTGAGAGGTATGGAAATTAGAAGTGAGGGTCAAGGTTGCAGTTCGGTGTTGACAAGGATGTCATGGTCCCGGATGAGCAAGAAAAAGGTTGAATGATTAGAGTAAATTGGTATTGTCCTCCGCGTCACCTAAGATCGATGTGTTGTGGAAGAGGTTTTGCATCCTGGTTAAGGATTCTGGATCGCTTTTTAGCGTTAGTGCGTCCGATGGTT
This sequence comes from Nicotiana glauca, assembly GCA_026770625.1. Taxonomy (NCBI): domain Eukaryota; kingdom Viridiplantae; phylum Streptophyta; class Magnoliopsida; order Solanales; family Solanaceae; genus Nicotiana; species Nicotiana glauca. The sequence goes on from MU790313.1 coordinate 22,669, forward strand.
TAGATGTGCAGACCCATTATTTATTTCGGAAGATCGTGGGAACGTGTTCCATGGGAAGATTGTACCAGTGTGGCATGTAGCCACTTGTTTGACTAAAGATTTAAATCAAGTATGAGGAATTTGGGTAGTATCATTTCTTTGAGAATTTATGCCTAGAGGGCACCTTGTTTATTGGGTTATGAACCGAGGAGGTTTGCTCCGGTTATGACGGTTGTTCTTGGGTGTTATGAGAAGAAGGAAATTAGTATGGACCTTTGAAAGGTTATTGTCTTAATTTGATGTGATCAGGATCGACTTGAGGTCGGTAGATGGGTTTAAATGTGAATATAGGCTCTACAATAGGCCAGCTGTGTTCGTTTCAGCGAGCGTTCCCTATGCAGGAACCGTAGAGGTGTTATTTTGTCATAAGCTATTTCAGGTAATGATGTATTGTGCCGTATGAGTTGTGAGACGGCTCAGTAAATTCTTATGTGTTGAGGTTCCGTGTGGCGATGATGTTAAGTGAGCAAGATGGCTCTTGAGATTCAGATCTTGTATCGCACCTCAGTTGTGCTTGAGTTTTGTAGCCTATGGCAGTATGTGTTTTCTGAGGGATGGTATTATGCACTTAGCATGCTTGCAATCGAAATTCGATATTTTTGTTGTAATGAGCAGATTTAGCTCGAAGTGCAATCTCCTTATGTGAGATTTGCGTGTGGATCGGGTGGCACGCCGCCATGGGTATGTCATTTAGATCGGGTTGCGCGCCGCAACAATGTGATGTCGAGTCTGGTCCTCTATGTGTTATTTTTTGTGTGTGTTTCGCTTCCTATCTTCTAAGTAAAGTCTGTACTAGTGCGGGGGTTAGGTAATTCCTTCTAGAGTTTGATTTCCATTTGTGTTGTGTTCGAATTGGTGTCCTATTGGCACATTGTTGAGTCATATGAGACTTTTTATTGCATTCAGAGTCGCTTATTGCATGAGCAATTCGTACTGGGTGAGACGAGATGATGGGATTTAGGATCAGTGCAATTTGATTATATGAAGTATATTAAGGAGGGAAGATCATTATTTGGTTTAGAATGTGGTAATGTTTCTTGTCAGAAGTATGGACTTGATGATTGGTTGACTAGACAGTTGATTATGAATTTCGGCATCTCACCCGTCGTGGCGGTATTGTAATAGTTAGAGTAAGACCTATGTAGGTCATGAGGTGCAATGAGAGCATCGGATTCGTGTAATTTTGATTAATTCAAACAGAAATGTTATTGTGGTCCTATGAGTAAAGTGATGCAAAGTGTGAATTCGGCAGAGTTATGTAGTCATGTTTGAGTACATCGTATAGTGATTGATACGGTGATTGTATGTTGGAAGCAGGCCTGATATAGAATTTCGGATGTTGGAATTGGGCTCTAAGGCTTATTTGCATGAATAAAGGGGAGTATCTCAGAACTTAGCGAGCTAATGTGCTCAACTAAGTTGTGGTAGTACGGGAAGGTGCATGAGGTGCTAAACAGTGATTTCAGACTACTCCAGTGTAGTTCTCAGCACGTTCGAGGATAAACATATGTTCAAATAGGAGAGAATGTAACGACCCGACCGATCGTTTCGAGCCCTAGCGCATCGTTCAGCAGTCTGAGGCGATGAGCAGCTTCATTTCAGGTGTTATGACTAGTACGCATGGTCGGAATTGAATTTCGGGAAGTTCGGAGTTGGTTTGGGAAGAGAATTCTCATTTCGGAATCTTAAAGTTGAAAGAATGAACTAGGATTGGATTTTTGAGCAAACCACCTCAGAATCAAGATCTGAAGGTTCCAGCAGGTTCGTATGATGATTTCGGACTTGGGCGTATGCCCGGATCAGGTTTTGGATGACCCGGGAGTGTTTTGGCGCCTATTGTAGAAGTTGGCATTTTGGAAGAAATTTCATAAGTTTGGTTTGAAGTGCATTTCAGTGTTATCGATGTCTGTTTGAAATATCGAGACTGGGAATAGCTCCGTATGGTGATTCTGGAGTTGGGAGCGCGATCAGAAGTGAATTCGGAGGTCCGTAGGTCTTTTTGAAGCCATTTGGCTAAAGATAGAAATTGAAGGTTTTGAGAAGTTTGACCGGAGGTTGACTTTTTGATATCCGGGTCGGAATCCGATTCCGAAAGTTGGAGTAGGTCTGTAAAGTCGAATATGATTTGTGTGTAAAATGTGAGATCAATCGGACGTGATTTGATAGGTTTAAACATCGTAAATAGAAGTTGGAAAGTTCAAAGTCCATAAAGCTTGAATCAGGGTGTAATTCATGGTTTTAGCATTGTTTGTTATGATTTGAGGCCTCGAGTAACACTGTAATATGTTTTGGGACTGGTTGGTATGATTGGTTGGGGTCCGGGGGGCCTCGGTTTAATTTCGGGTGGTTAACAAATTGAAAAGTGGAATTTGGGAAGGATTGAGATTTGCTACATCTATCATAACTGCATCTGCGGTTCTTGGACTGCAGAAGCGGGACTGTAGATGCGGTCAAACGCTCGCAGAAGCGGAAGGGGGCCGGTTCCAAGGAAATCGCAGAAGCGGCCCAGGGACCGCAGAAGCGGTCAGCTTCCTTTTGCCCAAAGCCGCAGAAGCGGAACTATTTTCGCAGAAGCGGAAACAGCTGGGGCAGTGAGATGTTTTAAGTTCGGGGTTGAGTTCATTTCAACCCCATTTTTCTTCCATTGGAATCGATGGGGAGCAGCTTGGAGGTGCCATTTTCGTCACCTGTCATGAGATAAGTAATTTATGCTAGCTTTGAGTTAAATACAAGGTTTATACATGGATTTAGGCAAGGAAATTAGTGTAAATTTGGGGTTTTGGTTGAAAACCTAAGAAATTAGAAATCTTGGATTTTGATCACAATTTTTTGGATGTAATATAGAGAAAATTATATATTTGAGTTTCCAAGGTCATGGGTAACCTTTATCTTCGAGAAATTTCGGAATCCGGGAACGTGGGCCCGAGGGCATTTTGGTCATTTCACTAAGCGGAGTTGGGAATTTGTATAATTTGAATTGTTAACAAGTATTTGAGCATGTTCTCATTAGTTTGTCGTTAATTGGCTAGTTTTGGTGCATTGTGCGTTGGTTCAAGCCTTCGGAAGAATGTAGAATGCCGATTTTGAGTCTTCGGAGCGAGGTGAGTCTCCTTTCTAATCTTGTGAGGGGGAATTTACCCCATAGGTGAAGTGATTGATTATGTGCTCCTATTTTTAGGGGCTACATACGCACGAGGTGATGAGGGTCCGTGCGTAGCTACTATTATGCTATTGTCCGTGTAGTTAGGACCTATCAGCATGTTATACTTGGATTAATTATGAACCCATCAATGCCTTGAATTGTTTAAATCAACTTTGATTAGTAAAAGAATTTTAAAAGAGATTAAAAATTATTTCTTGAATTGTTAAACAGAGAATTGGTTTTATTTGGATAATTATTCCCCGATAAAATTCTAATTGGCTATTTGAGCACGTATCTTATGTGTACCTGCGTCGCATAGATGATTCACGAGCAGGGTGATTGTTTATTTTATGTTGACCGCGGCGCATGGATGATTCGAGAGCGGGGTAATAGATCACATTAAATTAATAAATGGATTTCTAAAAAAACTTAAGCTTCGTTTTCTCAAATTATTAAAGAGAATTGGCCTTTCTTGGATAATCGCTCCATGTTGACTTCTTGACTGATTGTCTGTCCGTGTGTGTTTATTTTGGAATGGGCCGAACGCCTCGGCAGATTAATAGATGCATCTATAGGCGCGCCGTCGATACTCAGCAAGTGTACATTTATTTCGGTTGGATCGGGCCATCGCCTCGGTATGATTTGCGCATGCTTGTGTTGCTGCCTGAACTTAATTAAGTTATTATTGCCCTTTTGTGGCTTAAAAATATTTGGATTATATTTAAAGAGAAATTCTGGAAAGTTTTCCTATGAAATAATTACGTGTTTACTTGTTTCCTCTCTCTGGATTAGAATCATGTTTATAAAATAAATCCACTGTTTAATGTATACACGTTAAGGATGAATCCTTATTGGACCATTAGAGAGCGTCAAAGTCGACCATCTCATCTCTATCCCTTCGGGATTAGGCGGGATACTCACTGAGTACATGTTGATTACGTACTTATACTACACTTCTGTGTATTTTTGTTGCATAGGTATATATACCTCTAGCAGCCTATGGGGCGTAGCAGTACGGACGTTTCTGGGACTAGGTGAGCTGCATCATTTGAGGCGACCACAGCTAGGGTAGTCCCCTTCCAGTGTACTGTATTTACTTTTCGTCCACTCTATTCCGGACGGATGTTGTATTTTATTTCTCTTATCAGTAATTGCTCATGTACTTATGACACCGGGTTCTGGGGATGTATTTGGATTATTTGAAAATCTTAAAAGTTGTTCAAATATTTTATTTATTTATTCGGAAGAGTACACTGAGTCTTATTTAAAACGTATAAAAGAAATGTTTTTCAAAAGTATTAAAATGAGATTTAATTAAAAATTTAAGTTGGCTGGCCTGACGGCGGTGTCTGGCGCCACCACAACCCTTAGTGGATTTTGGGTCGTGAAAATTTTGGAATATTAAGCGAGACACCACATACCACTTTGGTCGAAGATCCTTAGAAGTGAAGAAAATTTCGTTACAAGTTTCCTGTAATGACCTGCCAAATCGAAAAACTATGAACCTTCGTCGGTGTTGTGGGTCTAGGCCAAGTCTTCAATGCCTTAACATTTTTTGTATCCACCCGGATGACTTCACCCAATATGATATAACTAAGGAAAGCTACAGAGTTTAATCTGAATTCATATTTAGCGTATTTTGCATACAACTGCCCTTTCTGTAGAAATATGAGCACAATACGCAAGTGATCTGCATGCTCAACCTATGAACGAGAATATACCAATATATATCATTGATAAATATGATTACAAGCAGGTCTAAAAAAGTACTCAACATACGGCTTATCAAATTCACGAATACTGTTGGGCATTGGTTCAACTGAACGTCATAACATGAAACTTGAAGTGCCTATATCTGGTCCTGTATGTTGTCTTCAGAATATCTTCCTCCTTAACCCTTACCTGATAGTACCCGGACCTCAAGTCTATCTTTGGAAAACACTTAGCACCTTGCAACTGATCAAATAAATCACCAATTCTCGGGGGCGGGTACTCAATCTTGATCGTCACCTTATTCAGTTGCCTATAATCAATACACATTCGTAAGGAACTATCTTTCTTTCTCACAAACAACACATGTGTTCCCCATGGTGACGTACTAGGTCTGATAAAATTGTTTTCTAGAAAGTCTCTCAGTTGTTCCTTTAACTCTTTCAGCTCTGTGGGGGCCACTCTATATGGAGGAATAGATATTAGGTGAGTATATGGTAGTTGGTCAATAACAAACTCAATTTCTCGCTTGGCGGAAGACTCGGAAGCTCATCAGGAAAAACATCGGGAAACTCATTAACTATAAAAAAGGACTAAATAGTTGCTAACTCTACTTCCACACCCTAAACCCGAACTTAGTGATAAATATAGTCCTTTCTAAATATCTTCCTTGCCTTGAGATAGGAAATAAATTTACCTCTTGGCGCTGCGGTATTACCTTTCCATTCTAAAACAGGCTCTCCTAGAAACTGAAATCAAACCACTTTTGATCTATACTTGATGGTAGCATAACAAAAGGCCAATCAATCCATACCTATTATAATATCAAGTTCTACCCAACCGAGCACCACTTACCTTATCCTTGGTTATTCTCAAATCTATCACAATTCATTCTGGGCCACATCCGTATATATAGGTATTAATATTAAAACATAACTTGCATAACTAATTTAGAAAAAGTGTTTATCTACATAGGGGTCGACTAGGCTGTAGACATATCATACTCAAACCTATATACAAGATACTATCTGCAAAACCTCTAAGTAGGCATAATCATAATATATACAACTCGGGACGGGGCTCCCTACATTCTCATAAAACAACAAAGCACATTTAGAACCTTGACTTGGTAATATTCTAACAAGAGGTGGAAGTCATCAACCAAAAACTGACACTTGGAGAAAGTTTATAGTAGAGAGTTCTTGTCGTGTCCTATATAAGAACCTCGATCGGACACACTTCGAAGCGGAATCTTCATGTACGTATCAGTTACATTCCTCCTCTTGGCCCGACTACTATTTCTTCCTATGCATATCCCATAACATACACCGATGAACCTTGATTGACGGACTCTCAAGATTGTGGACTATCCGGAACCTCAAAAGAGCTGTTGTCCTCAAATACCTTGACATAATTTTGAGCCTGAGGGGATCCCGACTGTGCCAATCCATGCACTACTCCCCTTATACCCTGATCAACGGGCTATGAAACTAAGGGCCTTGGTGAGGTCGGAACTCCTCTCACCCCATCTACTATCGGAGTGGTCGAAACAGCTCAAACGGATGACTTATATGGATCCTCGGATGGATCCTCCTCAGTTGAACCCATGATCTCCGATGGGTCTGAATCCATATTATAACTTATCTATCTTTCTAACACCTTCGTAGCCTTCTGACCTGTGCTAGCGACTGAAGTATTCAGAGGCATCACTAAAAATGTAACATATCATTAGGAACATAAATGCTTATATCGCACGATCTTAGAGAAGAAGAGAGGATAACATCCTATATGTCCCGTAGCTACCTGTCTATAAATACACCCATAAATAAGACTCTACTAGACAAGTTCTGTAGACAACCCTAGGACAAAACCGCTTTGATACCACTTTTGTTATGACCCAAACTGATGGGCCATGATGGGTGCCTAAGTCCTATCTATCAAACACCCCGAAGCATGCGTCTAAGATACGAGCTAGAATATCATTTGATGAGTTACGAAAATAACATACAAGAAGGAAACCGGCCTTCAAGGCATATGTGCGTATTCAAGCAGAATACAATGGGCGAGCCAGCAAGGCTGCTATAGATAACTATACATCCAAAACTAAAAGATACCAAGGCCACATACAACTCAAATAGACATATTGTCTATAGACCTCTAATGGAAACATAACTGTACAAAGACGGGATTGAGCCACGCCATACCTATATACATATACATACATACATACATACATACATACATACATACATACATACATATATATACACACACACACACACACACACACACACACACACACACACACACACATACAAGCGTATTGTACCAAAATCAAAGCAGCTCCAAATCAAGTGGAGCATGCCAATCCTCACTGATCTGGGATTCTAAAAAGGGAGACCGTCAACTTTCCTACCTGCGCCTGCGGTCATGAAACGCAAGCCTAGTGACATAGGGAGTAAGTAAAAAAATGTACTGTGTATTGTCGCGGCCGATTTTTATCACAAAATCGGGTTTATGACATACAATTTGAAGAGTCGCCACCTAATGATTTTAAGGTGTTGTTGTTGATGCTTAAAAATTAACTAGGACATACCAGTAAGAAGCAAAGTGTAGAGAAGAAAAAGTAAGTAAATTTCCACAGCCTAGCCTTGGATTTTAGCCGGCTAGACAAAGCAGTAGCACAAATAGTAACAGAGAAAATAGAGAGTTTTGAGTGAAGTGTGTGTTCTGAACTCAGATGGTTCATGTGTTTGAAAGAAGAAAGTGTGGGTATTTATAGCTTTTGAAAACGAGTGAAAGTAAGGTAATAAGTAAAGTCTTAACACAAACATGAAAACAATCACAAGTCAGAATCAATTTACCCAAGTGATTCCCTTTAATTAAGGAATTATGGCTTAACGGGTACTAACAGGTTTCAATTAAGGAAAGAAAATCAGTTTGGGGAAAATTTATTAATGCCATAAAAGGGGTAGTAAAAGCATGCAGTAAACAATCAAGTCTAAGTACAAAGAGGCTTATTTTGAAAAGGATTCAGCAAGGTAAAATATCGTAGTAAAGGGAAAGGAATCAATTAATTTAAACAAGCAAGTAGAAATTAGGTCTTGTAAGAAATTTGTTGCAATTATTCTTAATATCAAGATCAATCAAGGAAGATCAAGCAGTATATAAATAGTAGTGAACAAAGTTAGATAGTCAAGGCTCACACATATTAGCCAAAACGAAGAAGAGAGTCAAAGACAAGTAAATGTCTCACACTAACAGGTGAGGAAACCTTTTGAGAAGTTAGTGTCTCAACAATAGTCGAGTTAAAAAGATAGTAAAACTCAGAATCAGATAAGTCACATAAGGAAAAGAGAGTCTAAACAAGGAACCTTTAATAGAGTCAAGTATACTTTCAAACAAACAGTCTCAGGCTAAAAGACCTAGGGTTTTCCACAATAATCGAGTTTAAAAGACGGTAAAACTCATAATTAAATAAGCCAAACAAGAACGAATAACTTAATCGAGCAAGTACACATTTAAGCATGCAGTTTGAGAACTCGGATGAGACAAAAAGAAACTAAGGTTTTAACATGCTGACTCAAATAAAAGGAAAGCAAGTAGTTCGAACATAGTAAAATCATAAAATCAAGAATCAAAGAAGAGAGTTTTTGAAAAACCTTAAATGAAAATCCTAATAAAAAGTAGTTTTGAAAGAAAAGTTGAAGAACTTTTCAAGAAAACATTTAAGACATTCATAGTAAGCATAGATTTATGGTAGATCTAAAAGAAAAAATCAAAAGATCTTAAAGATTAGGGTTTTGGAAAACCCAGAAAAGGTGAGAAAGGCCTTGAAAGTTTATGATCTAACCAGGAAAGTCAAGGATCTACCTTGAAAGACAATGAATGGCCGGAGAAAGGTTATGGATGGCCGGAGAAAAGCCATGAACAAAAATCGAACAAGGACAAGGCCAGGTTCCCTTAAGGTTTAGCCATGAAACCATCACTCAGAAGCCATAAGAGGCTGATACATACCTCCAAAGGCCATGAGAGGCCATGGATTAGGCAGGGATTGAGGTGGATTAGGTTGGGGTTAGATGGCGGCGGCTAGGGTTCATGAGAGTTTCAGAGAGAGTTGAGGGAGAAGAGGGATTCAAGGGCAACGACAGGTTAAAAATGAGGTAGGTTTAGGGGTCGTTTAAGGTTAAAAAAGGAAATGGAGGAGGGTGGTCGCTGATCTAAATGATAAATAGCTAGGATTAAAGGGGTTAGGTGGGGAGTCCGGGTTGGATCGTTTAAATTGGGTTGGGGGTCAGGTCTAACGCAAAATTGGGCTGGGAAATTGGGATTAAATTGGGGTCAGATTCAGGCTATAATTATAATGTAATTGGGCTATAATTTAAATAGCCAAATTTTCCCTTTTAAAATTATAAAAAATAGTAAATTAATTTGTAAAAATAAATTGAAAGCACTAAGAGGATTTATAACATATAATTAATAATTTAAAAATATAGGACTTAATTTTATGAATATAAAACACAATTAAATCTAAAAGGTTCTAATATTATAATTATATGCAATTTATCTTAAAAATACTAAATAAATTTGTAAAAATTTCAAAAAATTAACTTAGCTATATCTTAGCATAAATATAAAAGTACAAAAAAAGAATTACAAAAATAATAATTTTGGAAACAATCATTGGGTTTTTTATGGATAAAAGATGGAAATAAAATGATTTTGAAACGTTTAAAAATTATGAAAAATAATAAAATATTTGGATATGCCTACATATGTATATATATGCAATTTTGAAGTTATTTTGTGTACTAAAAATATATAGGAAAAAATTGGGTATCAACAGCTGCCCCTCTTTACCCGGGAAGGATGAAAGAGTTATCGGGTAAAGATATGATGGCCAATTTTGACCGAACAAAATAGTTTGAAGAAGATAGGCTATGCCCTGGCTTCTGAGCTATCTACATATTCCTGGTTTTATAGGAATCAGGCCACATGTAGTTCCGGATCCATCGGCGGAGTATGTCGATGGCGACTTTCCAAGAACGGACGCAATATCCTGGATAGGGTGAGTGGGCGGCTTGTGAGAATGGTTAAGGTTTGATATGGCTGTGGGAACTGGGGCGGGCTTGCTCCTTCCAGGACGGCTGTTGCTTGCTGGTTTACCTGCAAATAAGTAATACAAGCATATATTGTGCGTAAAGTTAGACATGATGCAAATTCTTGTGGGACCATGGATGTCGTCTTTGAACATTTAGGATGACATCATTAGACCATGATGTCCTGGGCCATGAAGCGTATAATAAAGGATTCACAAGCCATGAGATGATGCTCTCGGGCTATGAGGATGGTGCCTCCGAACCATGACGTCTTTGAATAATAATATGCAAAAATATTGAAAGGGGTCCTCAGGCCATGACATGGTGTTCTCGGGCTATGAGGATGATTCCTCCGAATGATTATGCCTTTAGATAAGTTGGCGATATTTTAGCCCATGAAGGATGCAGTAGCATGTGGCGATGTTTTAGCCGTGAAATGTGGCAATTTTTCAACTATATAATGTGGCGATCTTTCAGCCGTGCAATGTGGCGATCTTTCAGCCGTGTAATGTGGCGATCTTTCAGTCGTACAACGTGGCAATTTTTCAGCCGTGCAATATGGGTGGAGACAATATTCAGTCTCGGCAGGCAAAATGGTAGCTATATGCAATGCAGATGCATATAGAGGTAGAGCTTAACCTCGGAAGGCATAATAGTAGCCTAATGCAAGTTGGAAGGAATAATGATAGCCTTATGCAATGAAGATGCAGATAGAGGTAGAGCTTAACCTCGAAAGGCAGAATATTAGCCTTATGCAGGTTGGAAGGCAGAATGGTAGCCTTATGCAAGTTGGAAGGCAGAATGGTAGCCTTATGCAATGCAGATGCAGATAGAGGTAGAGCTTAACCTTGGAAGGCAGAGTAGTAGCCTTATGCAAGTTGGAAGGTAAAATGGTAGCTCTATGCAATGCAGATGCAGATAGAAGTAGAGCTTAACCTTGGAAGGCAGAATATTAGCCTTATGCAAGTTGGAAGGCATAATGGTAGCTTTATGCAAGTTGGAAGGTAGAATGGTAGTCTTATGCAATGCAGATGCAAGTTGGAAGGCAGAATAGTCCCCCTCAAAATTCTGCCCCAATTTTATGGGTTGACATTTCTGACTGTTGCTCGTACAACGATCAGCTGAAATTACTTCAAAATTTTGAGGGTCCTCTTCAATATTCTGTCCCAGTTTCTAATTTTGGGGTAAATAAATTTTTTATTGAATTGTGACCAAACCCATAGGGCTGTCTACGTATCCCTTCTTAAATGGGAATCAGCTTAGGCATAGTTCGATTTACATCATATAGGGAAAACATAAAGATTACACATAGTATCGCTTGACTAAACCTGAATTAATCGGCTTCGGACAGACTTCTCCGTCCATTTTTGCAAGTGTGAAGGCTCCTCCTGTAAAAACTCGGTGAACCATATATGGGCCCTCCCAATTGGGAGAGAACTTCCCTTTGGCTTCATCCTGATGTGAAAAAATTTTCTTTAACACCAGCTGCTCCGGTGTGAACTGTCTTGGCTTGACTATCTTGTTGAAGGATGTTGGCATTCTATTCTGATAGAGTTGACCGTGGAAAACTATGATCATTCTCTTTTCGTCTATAAGAGCTAGTTACTCATAATGACTCTTCACCCACTCTGTGTCGTTGAGCTCAACTTCCAGTATTATCCTTATAGAAGAAATTTCTACTTCAGCAGGAATGACGACTTCTGTACCATAAACAAGCATATAGGGGGTTAACCCGTTTGATGTGCGTACTATGGTGTGATACCCTAATAGAGCAAATTATAACTTCTCGTGCCATTGTTTATGCTTCTCTATCATTTTCCTCAATATCTTCTTGATATTCTTGTTGGCGGCTTCTACGGCTCCATTCATTCGAGGCTTGTAGGCCGTGGAATTCTTGTGTCTGATCTTAAAAGTTTCACACATGGCTTTTATCAAGTTGCTATTGATATTGGAGCCATTATCAGTGATGATTGACTCTGGAATATCGAATTATCAAACAATGCGGTCGTGGACAAAGTCTGTCATGACTTTGTCAGATGCTTCTTCGACCCACTTGGTGAAATAGTCAATTCCCACTAGGATAAACCTTTGTTCGTTGGAAGAGGTAGGCTCGATTAGTCCAATGACGTCCATTCCCTAGGCGGCGAACGACCATGGTGAGCTTGTTGTGTTGAGCTCGCTTGGAGGTACCTTTATCATGTCTGCATGTATCTGACAGCGATGGCATTTTTGGATATATTGGATGTAGTCTGTTTCCATAGTCATCCAAAAGCAACCAGCCTAGAGTGTCTTTTTTGCTAAGAAAAAACCATTTATATTCGGACCACATGTCCCAACATGAATTTTCTCTAGCAGCTTGGATGCTTCCTTTGCGTCAACACATCTTAATAGTCCCAAATTAGGAGTCCTCGTATACAGGATTCCTCCATTATGAAAGTTATTAGACAATCTCCAAAGTGTGCGTTTCTGAGTATGATTGGCAAGCTCCGGGTTCTCTCCTTTTGCCAAATATTCCCTCATATCTTGAAACCAAGGCTTTCCACCTGTTTCCTCCTCAACACGGGCACAATAAGCTGGCTGATTATGAATTTTTACCAAAATGGGATTAATAAAATTCTTATCCGGATGTTGTATCTTGGATGATAGGGTAGCCAATGCATCGGTGAACTCATTCTGGATTCTAGGAACATGTTAGAATTCCGTCTTTGTGAACCTTTTTCTCAATTCATGTACGTAATACAGATATAGAAGTATCTTTGGAGTTCTTAGTTGCTCATTCCTATCGCACCTGATGTATGAGTAAATCTGAATCTCCAATCACTTGCAGTTGTTGCATGTTCATGTCAACGGCCATTTTGAGATCCTACGATACAAGCTTCATATTCGTCCATATTTTTGGCGCAAGGGAACCTGAGTTTGGCAGACACTGGATAATGCTGGCCGGTTTCTAAGACTAAGACCGCTCCTATGCCAACTCCTTTGAAGTTTGCTGCTCCATCAAAGAACATTCTCCAGCCGTCATAGGATTCTACAATGTCTTCTCCTATCAATGATACCTCTTCATCCGGAAAATATGTTTTCAAGGGTTCATATTCTCCATCCACAGGGTTTTCGGCAAGGTGGTCTGCTAGTGCTTGTCCTTTGACCGCCTTCTAAGTTACGTAAACAATGTCGAACTCACTCAACAGGATTTTCCACTTGGCTAGCTTGCAAGTGGGCATGGGCTTCTGAAAGATGTATTTTAAAGGATCCATCATTGATATGAGGTACGTGGTATAGGCACAGAAGTAAGGTCTCAACTTCTGAGCTATCCAAGTCAAAGCATAGCAGGTGTTTTCCAAAAGAGAGTATTGAGCCTAGTACGGAGTGAACTTCTTGTTGAGATATTAAATGGCTTATTCCTTTCTCCCCGCTTCATCGTGTTTCCCCAAAACGCATCCGAAAGCTCCATCTAATATTGCAAGGTAGAGCAGTAAGGGTCTAACTGCCTCGGTAGGAACTAGGACTGGTGGTGTTGACAGGTACTCCTCGATTCTATCGAAGGCCTTTTGGTAGTCATCGGTCCATTTTGTAGTGGTGTCCTTCTTTAACATTTTAAAGATTGGCTCACAGATAACTATAGACTGCATTATAAATCAGCTAATGTAGTTCAACGTTCCCAGGAAACTCATCACATCTTTCTTGAACTTTGGCGGTGGTAGTTCTTGGATAACTTTGACCTTTGATGGGTCTAGTTCTATTCCTAGGCAGCTCACAATAAACCAAAGCAACTTTCCAATAGGAACCCCAAATGCACACTTTGCGGGATTCAGTTTTAGGTTGTACCTTCGTAATCTATTGAGGAACTTCCTCAACTTCCATATGATCAGTGGCCTTCTTGGACTTGATGATGACATCATCTAAATATACCTCAATCTCCTTATGTATTATATCATGAAATATGGTAATCATGGCCCTCATGTAGGTAGCCCCTGTATTCTTCAGGACGAACGGCATCATCTTAATACAGTACACTCCATATGGAGTAATAAAAGCGGTTTTCTCAGCATGATAACCAGCGAAACAATCTACAAATGATTACAACTCATGTTTGGCGCAATTGTCAATCAGGATGTATATATTCGGCAAAGGGAAGTCATCTTTCGGACTGGCTCGGTTGAGATCCCGGTAATCGATATAGACTCTGACCTTCCCGTCCTTCTTTGGCACTGGCACGATGTTGGCTAACCATGTTAGGTATTCTACTACCCTGAGAACGTAAGCTTTGATTTTCTTAGTGACTTCTTCCTTGATTTTCAAACTCATATCAGGCTTGAACTTTCTGAGCTTTTGCTTTACCGGTGGACATGTCGGATCGATTGGTAGTTTATGGGCCACAATAGACGTACTCAGACCAGTAATGTCATGATAGGACCAGGCGAATGTATCCTTATATTCCTTTAGAAATTTTGTGTATTCCTTCTTTTCTGACAGTGATAATTGAAAGATGATTCGAGTTTTCTTGACGTTTTCTACATCTCCCAAGTTAACAATTTCTATCTCATCCAGGCTAGACTTAGGTCTATTCTCAAAGTTATCAACTTCTTTGATAATCTCCTCTGGTATGTCATCTTTCTCTGAATCAATGTCCGTTTGTTGTGTTGTCTCATTGCATGTCACAGTCATTGGTTCATCAAGATAAGTAATAGTAATGCTATATAAGTAAAGTAAGGAGAAAATGATAGAAATAAATATTAATTCATTGAAAAAGTCAAACATGCTTTGATAAAATAATTGTTTTGAACATTGAAGATCTTATTGCACAAATTAAAAGATGCAAAAAGGAAATCATTCAATAAAAATAGTGAATAGTGCTTGTTTTAGCCTTGCTACCCCGAGGCTTGTCGGGCTCTGGTGGTCCTGATGGTCCAATTGTTGAGGTATGCCCCTCTACTCATAGCTTGTATGGAATGTCCTTCCCCCCCTCCTCGAGAATAACACAACAATCCATATCATTATCCTCTAAAAATAAGTTTTTTATTAATGCGAGTACTTCTTTTTCGTCTGTCCCATAGATGACATAAGGTTGTTTGAAAGTCTGATCCAGGTATGGTATCGGTTGCTCTAATGGGTAGTAAGGACCACGCCGTGGTGGCGACCAACTATTGAACTCCTCCGAAGTGTATTCATATCCCAGACCTAAGGTAGTTCCATGTTTCTTGAGTTTTATAGGTTTAGAGATCCCTTGGAGGTTTTTTCCGAGTCCCTTGCCAGGTTCGTATCCACTCCAATTCAATATTCTCTCTATCTTGTTATCCCACCATTTGTCCTTTTTGACAGCATTGACCCGCTTAATATGGTGGTAGGTCTCTCCGCCTAGCTTTATTCTTCCTCCAATTGTCGGAACGGTCTGGTGACTGTATATATGATTGCTACCATCACCGTGAATGATCACTTTTTGGTGATTCCATTTGAATTTTACCGCCTGATGCAGTGTTTAATCTACAGCCTCAGCAGCATGAATCCAGGGTCGTCCTAGTAGCAGGTTGTAAGATGCTGGCACATCTATCACTTGAAAGTCGACCTCAAACCAGGTTGGTCCCATCTGCAAACACAGGCTAATCGCACTGATGGTGGACCTCTGGGACCCATCAAAAGCTTTCACATTGATTGCTCCTTATTTTATCTCATGCAGCCCTTTGCCTAACTTCTTGAGTGTTATCAATGGACATATGTTAAAGGTGGAACCCCCATCGATTAGGATCCTATTGATGAAGTAGTATTCGTATTGCATGGTGATGTGTAGGGCTTTGTTATGATCCAACCCTTCAGGTGGTAGCTCGTCCTCACAGAAGGTGATTTTATGGCTTTCTAATACTTGTCCCACCATATTAGCCATTTCCCTTCCAGTGATGTTACTTGGCACGTATGCTTCGCTCAGCACCTTCAATAGAGCATTTTTGTGTGTCTTAGAATTCTACTATAATGAGAGGATGGATATCTGTGTTGGTGTTTTGTTTCGCTGGTCGATGAAAGAATACTCCTTGGCCTGTATTTTCCTCCAAAGGTCGTCTGGACCCGTCTCAATGATGAGTGGCCGGTTAGAGGCCTGCTTGGTTTACTCAGCTAAGTGTTCTAGGGTATAGACTCTCCCAGTTCTTGTCATACCCTGTGCTGTAATGGTTTTTTTGAACCTGAATTTGACTTTCCTCCTAACCTCGGTTGTATAATCCTAGGGTATAGCTTTTGTATGGAATGACGACATGGTGGACATCACCGGTGGGATCGGTACGTTCACATTTACTTCGAATGGGACATGTTCTTTGGGTGGAAAAACTACAACCTCAAATAGTGCTGGTGCCTTTGTTGATGGAGCTGCTTCAAACTCAAGAGGGATAGACACAATTACCTCAGTGACCTTAGACGATTGGATTTGGACTATGATGGGGTTGAGAGTAACTGTTGGTTTCTTTGGATCATCATCTTTTGCAATCAACTCGATGGATCCCTCGAGATCCCAATCATCCTCGAATTCAATCATGTGAATACCCCCGCCTTTATGGCCTAGTTGAGGGTTGTTGCGGACATTCAGAGCGACTTCCTTTGCTAGAATAATTTTGTTATCAATCAAATACTGTATCCTGTCTTTTAGAGAATGGCATTCACCGATGGTGTGTCACTTCATGCCAGAGTGGTATGCACAAGACTTGTTTGGGTTAAACCACCACGAAGGATTCTCAGAGGTTGTAGCAGGGATGAGGTTGACATAACCGGCGGCTTTGATTCTATCACACAACTAATCAATGGGTTTGACGATGGCTGTGTATTTTTTTTGAGGCCTCTGATAGAAATTATATTGGGTCCTAGGGAAGTTTTGGCGTGCATGAGGTGATTGGTAATGAGATGGTTGGGCATTGTAAGTTTGGTAGACATGAGCGGGCTAGGAGTATCTGGGCAAGGTAGGCTGATATGTGAGAGGTGGAGGTGACTGACAAGTTGGTGGTGGAGCTTGGTAGGAGGGTGCTTGGTAATTTGGGGCTGGCTGAAATGTGAGTAGAGGTATTAGGTAGGTTTGATATTTGAGAGGAGACTTGGTCCTTTGTGCAACCATCACGGCCCTTACGTCCCTCTTCTTAGACACACTACCGGACTGTAAAGCCTTATTTGTAGCTTGAAAGGCCTTAAAGTTTGTAACCATACCTCTCTTAATACCTTCTTCAATTTGTTCCCCCAGCTTGATAATGTCAGAAAACTTATGATGGTCAATCACCATCAACCGTTCATAGAATTTGTTCATTTGTTCTTCTTCTAAGGCGGGTCTGATCTTAGCAGCTTCGGACTTCCAGCGAGTAGCATACTCGCGAAATGTCTCCATGGGCTTCTTCTTTAGATTCTAGATATAGAACACGTAGGTGCGTTCTCTGTGTTAAACCTGAACCTGTCCACAAATGTCATACCTACCCAGCTCAACCACTTCTTAGGATCTTAGCTGATGTACCAAGATAGTGCATCTCCTTTCAGACTCCTCATGAATAGCTTCATGCGGATCCTCTTGTCTTTTCCTACCTCGACCAACTTGTCGCAGTATGTTCTCAGCTGGACCCTAAGATCACCTGTACCATCAAACATCTCAAACTTGGGAGGTTTGTATCCCTTCGGTAGTTCGACATCTGGTTGTATGCAGAGATCTTCATAGTTCAACCCTTCGATCCCTTTACTTCCTTCGACTGTATTTGGCTGGTTAGTTTCTTAAGCTCTTTAGCCAAGTTTCTGATGAGTAGATCATTTTCATTAGACTCAGGGGTGCAAGATATAGTTTGGGCGGAGAGTGGCATGGTCTTACTTTAAATGGGATTGTTGTGGTGCCTGGTGTGTGGGTGTGGAAATGGTCATTTGTGGAGTTTTGCGGTTCGAGGATGAGTAGTGGCATATTGTTTGGATTGTGGCAAGTATTGCATTGCTTCTTTTTTGGACTAGTAGGATAATTTGGTTGCTTTTGTGGAGGTGTGGGATTTTGACCATTGTGGAAGATGGTGTCTGGAGTGCTGAGGGAGAAAGTTAGGTTGGCCAGATTCCGAACCTGATCGAGCTCTTCTTGAAACTTCAACAATTTTTGCACAAGTTGTGACACATTTTCATTGGAAACCCGAATACTATGACCGTTAGTGGCCTCTGCTGTTATGTTCTCTTTCCTGATGTTCAAATCCTCCATTTTGCCTTTGTTCTTGTTCTTAACAGGACTAATAGGAGGAGTGGGTAGAGGTCCCCTAAATCTTGCAGAATAAGATGATGTTGCCAGTGTTCACAAACTAACCTTTGGGGAGGGGAATAACAAAAATAAAACAAAAAGGGAAACAAGTTAGTGAGGATCATGAAAAGTATTGTGATATTTAAACATGCAGTGCAGAAATGTAAAGCGTGTCCTAATTTGGGAACCTCGTTGAGCCCGAGGTGGGCCTAGCGACAAGTTGATTTGGAGAACTAGGAATTCTAAAGGCCTCATTTCACTGATAAGGATAAGACGAATCCCAATCGACATTAAATAAACAAGAAATAAAAGTCACTAATGGCTATTGGCCCTGTTACATTTTAAGCAAAGAAGATAAATTCCTATTTACTTGGTCCCAAAAAGACCTTTCCTAGATTTGGCATCCTTGGCTCCTTCGAACAGCTTCCCTAACTTGAGAAGTCCCAGCAACAAGTATGCTCTGGCTAGATATCCACCTTCATCCCCTTTACCCTCTTGACAATCTTCAACCCTTTTGAGAAACTTTCTTTCCAGTTCCGCTATGCCTCGCTGCAAATATACTAGTCTTTTGTTGGTATTTATAGCCATATCTTTCCATTCCTCGATCAGTTTTTGGTTGGACTCTTGTATTTCGCAATGTTCACGCACTCGCGGGTCCTTTTGCGCAATTGGTTGTACTTGACTTGCGCTTCAGCCTTTTCGTCTATAATTTTGTGGCCTCGAACAAACCCTGGTTGGCCCAAACCATCATGATTGTCTTCCAACCATCCTGAATAGAAAAGACTGTAATTGGCATGGTATAAGTCTGGCTCTATAGTGTCACTTCCCATCACGATCTTTCTATGACACATGTGCTGGGCTTCACACTTGTAAGGACTATTATCGCCTTGGAAGTCAGCTCGAAAATGGCTCGTCTTGTCGACCCTGGGTATGACCTGCTTCCAACCAGCTTGCCTCATAACTCGCAGAGGGACATAAGGGTAGGTTTCCCTCAGACCAATTAGTATCAGGAAAGGTGCATCTCTAGATCGGACAATGAACTCCTCCGTCGGAAACCATTCGAACATCCACTAAACTTGTTCCTCGGTCAGATTATCAAATAGCTCAATCCATCCCTTAGCATCTTTAGGCTGAGCGAACATGTCGGGAATGTAATTCATTCGCTTTGGATAGTGGAAAGCGATGTGATTATCCCAGTCCCTATGCTGAATTTCTTGTCGATATTTGCCCTTTTGGAGATGCTCTATGAGCCAAAGTTAAAGTAGCATATTGCAGCCTTCAAACTGTTTTGCTTCTTATTGACACTTATCTAAGGCTCGGTATATGTCTATAATAATCATAGGTATAATGTTGAATGCCTATCCACCGATCCCCTACATTAGGGTTTAGGTTACCATAGCCAACCTAGTATGAATTCTACCTTTCTTTATTGGAAATACAATCAGACCCAAGAAGCAAAATATGAAGACAAAAACCGTGCAGTGGACGTGTCCCAAGGATGTGATGGCAAACTTGCCAGAGTAGGTGTGGTAAGATTTGTTGTGACCGTACCTTTCATAAAAGTAGTCAAAAGGGATGTATGAATCCTTCAAACAGGTCAGTTCCGGAATCTTTTTCAAACCCATCCTTTTATGAAAGCCTCTACCTTTGCGATTCTCAAGAATTAGCAAGCCCGAAGTTTCCCATACTATGCCATCCAGTCCTCCTATCTCCTCCAGGAAAGGTGTTATTTCAATACCCCCAAAGTGGAATACGGCTCTTTCACAATCCCAAAATAATGTGGCAGCGTCTATGATTATGTTATTAGGTTGGATTTCCAAGAGGGATGGTAGATTTCCCAGATTTGTTTCTGACGAGGTTCTGATCACTAAATGTAAATCTTTCCACCAGCTTAGCAATCATGGGTGGATGTTGGTGACCATGCCGAATCTGGGGATTTCGTGCCTCATATTTCTGCAAGGCAAATAATGTTAGATCCTTCCCCCATCGGGCTCGACTATTTAGTATCAATGATTAGCATGAAGCATCTAGTTCTCCAAATAAATGCATAGAACGTGATGATGTCCGTTTTGGGTTTAGGGAAAACCAGTGGACTTTGGACAAGGCTATCTTAAAGTATCATTATGTGGACAACATAACTGATCCGGCTAGGTTTGACCATGATGCATGCACAGTTTAAATAGAGTAAGGTTTCTATGGGGTTTTAGACTGGTATCCTTGAGCAGACAGCTTAAGGGGAAGGCTCGGAACTATCAACTGCACCGCTGATCCACTAGTTTTACCGTAAATATACCTTTCCGCTGGGTGCAATCAACCCTCATTGGCGGGACCCGAGGCTCCTGAATCTGGACACATGGTGTAGGGAGTAAAGTGAGTGCGCCAACTCAGTGAGTAATAACAATAAATGAAGACTGAGCGATAAGACATCACGTAAAAACATAACAAGATGCTACACAGAGGCAATATATAATCAATGCAATGCAATAAAATAATGAAGCTTGTAAGGAAACACCTTATTCTAGTAAAATCCTCTTTTAAGCGTTTTTTAGCAGTTAAACAAGTAAATGATAAAACAGCGAGAACAGATAAACATAGAAAAATTAACCCCTTGGGCACAATATCAACAGAATCAGTCCCATGGGCAATAACATGGAACAACACCAGCCCCTCGGGCTATATCACATCACACTAGGTACTCGTGCTCACTGAGGGTGTACAGACTCCGGGATGGGCCCCTTATGGCCCAAGCACAATATCAAGCCATCTCATGGCATAACCAATTAGGCTCTCAACCTCACATCAAGCCACCTTGTGGCGTACAACTCAGGTCGTCGGCCTCATAATCATAATCAGTACAACATTGTTTCAACGTGTAACCTGATCCCGTAATAATCCTCACAACACAGGCCCTCAGCCCTACTCAGTCAGAAATCTCTAAGAAGCCACTCGGGCGTAGTAAAACATAATGCTTAGCCAAAAATATCATTTAAAGTGTTAAAATAGAGTAAACATGCCGAGTTATGAAAATAGTAGGATATATCATGACTGAATACATATATGAAATCAAAACAGTGAGGAAATAGCAATAAAAAGTCATCTAAGAGTGCAAAACAGTTGGCACGAAGCCCAAATATATCATTCAACCCAAAATATGATGATAGCAAATAGTTTTCAATTAAATACGTCGTAAAACAGTCATTCGGGATGGACTAAGTCACAATCCCCAACAGCGCATGACCCCACGCTAATCATCTAGTTTGTGCGTTGCGGTAAAACAGTCATTCGGGATAGACTAAGTCACAATCGCCAACAGTGCACGACCCCACGCTCTTCATCTAGCGTGTGCATCACGGTAAATTAGTCATTCGAAATGGACTAAGTCACAATCCCCAATGGTGCACGACCCCGCGCTCGTCATCTAGCATGTGCGTCACCTCAACATAGCACAACAATGTGTAATTCGGGGTTTCATACCCTCAGGACAACATTTACAATCATTACTCACCTCAATTCGGTCCAAACTCTAGTTTGCGATCCCCTTGCCCCTCAAATCGGCTTTCGGATGCTCCAAATCTAGCCAAAATCAGTACATAACCATCAAACTATGTTAAGGGAACAAAGCCCACTCAAAATTAATCAAAATACCACGCAATTCCCAAAATTAACCAAACCTGACCCCCGGACCCACGTCTCTGAATTCAATAAAATTTACATCAATAGACTCCTTATCTCCCAGCGAGTTCATACATATCAAAAATATAAAAATCCAATCATAAATGACCCATCAAACCCTTGCTCAAAAGTCTCAAATTCTCAAGCCCTAGTTTTTAAATTTTAACCCTTAATTTCCATTAATATCCAAGCCTAATCCGTGAAATAACACCATAGAATTGAGTTTTTGGTTCAACAATATTACCTCAACGAAGCTCCCTTGAATTCCCTATTTAAAATCACCCAAAAAGCTCCAAAACCAACTTGAAATGGTGAAGAATGACTCAAAAATCGCGTAGGAATTTTTTGATACCTTCTGGACCACGATTTTCGCACCTGTTGTCCATTCCTCGCTCCTGCGCAACCGTTTCTGTGGTCCCAGAACCGCTTATGTGGTCATCACTTAAGTCCCCTTCTGCACCTGTGACATGACATCTGCTTTTATGGGCCAGCAGGTGCAGTTCATATCCCGTATCTGCGGTTTTCATTTACTTTGCCTTTGGCCACATTTGCGGCTCCTAACTCGCTTTTGTACGACCGCACATACGGTCCCCTATCTGCAGGTGCGGTTATGACAACAATGGGAAAGACTTCAGCTGTCAAAACAAAACTCAAATCTTCCGCCAACCATCTGAAATCACTCCGAGGCCCACCGGACCTCAACCAAAAGCATCAACAAGCCATATACTACTATTGAAACTTATACCAATATTCAAAACACCCCAAACAATATCGAATCAACCAAAACACATCGTATTCAAGCCTAAGGTTCTCAAAATCTTCCGAATTATGCTTTTGATAAAAAAGTCTATCAAACCGCGTCCGAATGACCTGAAATGTTTCACACACATCCCAAATAACACAACGGACCTATTACAACTTCCCAAATTTCATTCCGACCCCGATATCAAAATCTCGCCTATCAACCGGAAAATGCCAAAATTCCAATTTTGCATATTCAAGCCTAAATCTACTACGGACCTCCAAAACACATTCTAATCATGCTCCTAAGTCCCAAATCATCTCTCGAAGCTATCCGAACTATCAAAATTCACACCCTAGCCCTTTTCACATAAGTCAACATCCGATTGACTTTTCCAACTTAAGCTTACTCAAAAGATACTAAGTGTCTCAAACCTTATCAAAACCATTCCGAATTCGAACCGACTAAACCAATACCATATAACAAAGATAAACAAAGCATTAAAAAGCAAAAATAAGAGAAACAGAGCGGTAACTCATGAAACGACCAGCCGGGTCATTACATTAACAAGGCTACCATTGAGAAAGACTTAGAGAAGTAGACCCAAAAGAAAATGAAACGAAGTGACTTCGAGAATTAGTAGTAAAGAAGAAAATTTTGCACCAAAGTGAATATTTGAGGAATAATGGAAAAGATACTTATCTGAGTGAAGCAGTTGGCACCAATGATCATGACATGCATTTCAGATTAATCAGGCTAGTCTATTCCCCCAATCACATTTCAATTCATTCCCTGCCTTCATACTTTACGACCGGGATTCCCATAATCCAATCTCTCTACAAAGTCACAAACCTCATTCAGCTTGTAGTTCCCTAAAGGGTTTTCACCAACAAACCTCTCTCACTTGTTCATCTCTCAACCCACTATCGCCTTACGGTGCCCGTGAGGGTTTTCACTAATAAGACTCTCTCATTTTAATTTTTCTCTCAGCTTTCCATTGTCTTACGATGCCCGTGATGGTTTTCACCAATAATACTCTCTTATTTATTCATATGCCTGAGCAGAGTGTTACCCATGATGTAAATCATACATCTATCTTGATTGACTTAACATTCCTCAAAGGGTTGATCAGAGGTCTTTATTTGGACTGGGGTATGGTTTTTTGGACGGGGTTAAGAAACGGCGACATGCCGGCTTAAAAAAAGTTTAAAAATAACAAGGTTCAAAATTACAGCTTTTGGAATCAGATCTTTCGCAACACCACAACTTCTGCCCTTGTTTCTTTGAATCTGGGGAAATTGGATTTTCATTTTGATGTGACCGAACCTTAGGGCTTCCTACGTATCCTTAAAACGAATCAGGTCGAATGTGGTTCATGCATAGGAGTTGATTTGTTTTTGTTACTTTTCTTTTGCTTTTTTTTCTTTTTCTTTTGCTTTACTTAATTTTTCCATTTTCTCTTTTTTATTTTCTTTTTTTTATTTGTATTTCTAAACTTTAACTTCCGATTCCGAAAGAGGGGTATTAAAAATATAAATAAGGCTAAAAAAGGGGTAACTTAGATAGCTGAATAAAATACATTCGTCATTCCAATCTTTGAAACATGCCAAATAAGGAGTTATGACCCATTTATCACCATCAATTTCAGCTTCAGCAACAATTTGAAGGGATGTAATCTCGACTCTTCTCAAGTATAAATGCTTCAGTCCCATATACCAGCAAATAAGGGGTTGCACCTACTGAAGTGCAAATAGTAGTGCGATAACCCAGCAAAGCAAAAGGCATCTTTTCATGCCATTGCCTAGCACCTTGGGGATTCTGAACCGGCAGATGAGATTTGAGTGGATAAAATCCACTACTGCCTTCTTGGTCGCAGATTTGAAAGTTACAGCTTCGACCCACTTGGTGAAATAATCGATGGCCACCAAAATAAACTTGTTCCTATTCGATGTTGCTAGCTCAATTAGTCCAATGACATCCATTCCTCATGCAACAAAGGGCCAAGGTGCAGATATTGTATGCAAATTAGAAGGCAGAGAATGAATCAGATCACCGTGCACCTGGCATTGATGGAATTTGTGTACAAAGTTGATGCAATCTTGTTCCATGGCGAGCCAATAATACCTTGCTCGAAGAATTTTCTTTGCCAAAATATATTCGCTTATATGCGGCCCGCAAACTATAGAATGAACTTCGTCCATGATGGTCGAAGCTTGTTTAGCATCTATGCACCTCAGCAATTCAAGATCTGGAGTTCTCCTATACATGATTCAACCGCTCAAGAAAAACCCACTATCCAAGCATCGAATTGTTCTCTTTTGATCACCTGTGGCATGTACGGGATACACCCCCTATCTTGATGTATTCCTGGATATCATGGAACCAAGGTTAACTATCAAGCTCTTCCTCAACTATATTATAATAGACATGCTGATCACGAATTTGAATATGCAGAGGGTCAACATAAGCCTTATCCGGGTGATGTAACATTGACGCTAGAGTAGCCAAGGCATCGACAACTTCATTATGGATCCTAGGAATATTCCTAAATTCTAATGATCTAAATCGTTGACAAAGGTCATGCAGACATTGTCGATACGGTATGAGCTTCAAGTCTCCCTAAATTTGGTGCACCAACAAATATGAATCTCCCAAAACCGATACTTCTTGGACTCCCATGTCTACATATAGCCTCAAACCCAGAATACATGCCTCGTACTTAGCCATGTCATTAATATAATAGAACAAATTTGGGCTGCAATAGGGTAGTGATGCCCTGTTTCTGAAATGGGCACGGCCCGTATTCCGACACATTTTATGTTAGCGGCTCCATCAAAGAAAATCTTCCAACATGGCTTGTCATCTAGCTCAACCTTGTCAATATGCATCACCTCTTCATTAGGAAAATAAGTTCTCAATGGCTCATACTCTTCATCCACCAGGTTCTCGGCCAAATGATTGGCCAATGCTTGGGCTTTCATCGTGGTTCGAGTCACATAGATGATGTCAAAGTCTGTGAGCAAAATCTACAACTTTGCAAGTCTTCCTCTAGTCATATGCTTCTAAAAGATATACTTTAGAGCATCCATGTAAGAAATGAGGTAAGTAGTGTAGGATAACAGATAATGCTTCAAGTTTTGTGCCACCCAAGTCAGGGCGCAACATGTCCTTTCAAGGAGAGTATACTTGACCTTGTAGAATGTGAACTTCTTGCTGAGATAATAGCTGGCATACTCCTTCTTGCCAGTGATGTCGTGTTGACCCAACACATAATCGAATGAATTATCCAAGACTGTTAAGTAGAGAATTAGAGGTCTTTTGGGCTCCGGCAGGACCAATACATGTGGGTTTGACAAGTACCCCTTGATCTTTTCAAATCCCTCCTGGCACTCATCAGTCCATTTGACCGTAGCATCCTTCATTAGAAACTTAAATATGGGCTCACTAATTGTCACCAGTTGAGCGATAAACCTGCTGATGTAGTTTAAATGCCCGAGTAAACTTATCACCTCTGTATTATTCCTTAGCAATGGCACTTCTTTGATGGCTTTGATATTTGATGGATCTAACCCAATACCTCACCGACTGACTATGAACCTCAACATTTTCCCACACGGAACACAAAATGTACATTCTCCAGGGTTCAGCTTAAGGTTGTACCTGTGAAGCCTCCCAAAAAACTTTCTCAAATCTCTAACATGGTTGGACTGCTTTCTTGACTTTATGATCACATCTAGACCTCAATCTCCTTGTGTATCATGTCATGAAATACGGTAGTAATTGCCTCATGTAAGTTGCCCCAGTGTTTTTCAAACCAAATGGAATTACCCAGTAGCAATATGCTCCTCACGCCATGATGAACGTTGTCTTTTCTGCATCTTCTTAATCCATAAAGATCTGGTGATATCCTGCATAGTAATCCACAAAAGACCTGATCTCATGATTGGCAAAGTTATCAATCAAGATGTGGATATTTGGCAATGGGAAGTTATCCTTTGGACTTTCTTTGTTGAGATCCTGATAATCAATGCACACCCTGGTCTTACCATCCTTCTTTGGTACTGGCACAACATTAGCTAACCAGGTAGGATATCGAGTAACCCGAATTACCTTTGCATCCAACTATTTTGTGATTTCTTCTTTAATCTTCACACTAATGTTTGTATTGAACTTCCTTAACTTTTGCTTGACAGGAAGGAATGCCAGATCGGTTGGAAATTTATGAACTACCAAGTCAGTGCTCAAACCCGGCATGTCATCATATGACCATGCAAAAATATCTTTATATTCAAACACTTCTTTGATTATATCTTTCTTGATTTGTGGTTCCAAGCGTAAACTTATCTTGGTTTCCCTGATATTATCCGAATCCCCTAAATTGATTGCTTTAGTTTCATTAAAATTAGGCTTGGGTTTCTTTTCAAAATGATTTAGTTCTTTACTAATTTCCTCAAATACCGCTTATTCATCATATTCCGTTTCATCATTGCACTATACTTTTTGGATTATTATTTCAGAGTTAGATTGGCTTTTAAGACTTGGTCAAAAATTCCTCATGCATGTCATGTCATTGAAACCTGCATAAAAAGAACTGTACAAAGAAAAGCAAAAATGACACTATCAGGAGTAATGGAAAAAGGGAAATTGCATTTTATTGAAAATAAAGGATAGAAGGATTTGTACATCAAAACAGGCAAAAAATAAAAATCTGGATTACAACCCTGGAATAATCCAGATAATAGAAAGAAAAACAAGCAAACTACCAAAACTCCTTCCGAGTAGGGAGAGGAGTAGCCTTCCAATTGTTAAGCTTCACTTTTGGCCCAATAAAATGCACATCTACTTTGTTGGAAGCTTCCCCAATTTCCACCATGTTCACCTCCACAAATAGACTCTGGAACCTTTCGATCAGTTCTTCAACAAAGTCAACCACGGGCTTTGGGATTGCTGACACTGGGCGCTTCATGACCCCTGGCTTGACGAAGGACCTGGAGAGACGTGGGAGAGGCTTAGGGAGTGACCATGCCTTCTTTTACAACCTTTTAGCCCACTTCACCTCCTCCCCTGTGGGCTTGAATCCCAGACCAAACGTACCCTGATTCTCACGCAGAAATAGTGGTTGTACGATACCTTGTAAAGATGTGCCCAGACCTTTGCCCAGCACGAAACCATTCTTCAGCATTTCATTTGCTACCATAATGGATGCGGAGGTTAACTTTGGGCTTGGAATGCACTCCCCCTCCGAAATCATCTCAACTGACACTGTTTCAATATCTTGGTAGACCCAAGGCCCTTTATCATCTTCGGCTTCAATAAATGGGACGGATGTATCATTGTAAGAACATAAGTTCTCGTCACCAAGCACAACTATTTCCTATATGTCCCACTCGAACTTAGCCATCTGATGTAGAGAAGACGGGACTGCCTTGGAAATATGTATCCAGGGCCAACCCGACAGTAAATTGTAAGAGACGGTCATATCTAACTCTTGGAACTCCATAGTGAATTCAACTAGTCCTATTGTCAGTTTGAGCACAATGTCACCAACAAAATATTTTCCCCCTCCGTTAAAACCTCGAACACATATATTGTTCTTGTAGATCCTTTTATTATTAATTTTCAACTTTTGCAGAGTGGAGAGATGGAAAATATTTGCACTGGAACCATTATCAACTAGTACCCTCAAGACCACAGAATTCTTGCATTTCATTATGAGATAAAGAGCTCGATTGTGTTCAGTACCCTCGAAAGGCAACTCATCATCCAAGAAAGTGATCCTGTTTGCCTTGAATATCTTGTTAGTAATCTTCTCCAAATAGTTCATTGTGATCCTATAAGGGACATGATCCTCATTGAAAATTTTCATGAGGGCCCGGCAGTGCTCGTCCGAATGTATCAACAATGATAGAAGAGAAATATGAGCGGGTGTCTTCCTCATCTGTTCCATGAAGGAGTGATCATGCACCTTCATTTTCCTCAAGAATTCTTCCGCCTCCTCTTTGGTGACTGTCTTCTTTACCAGGATTGGATTATCTTTGAGTGGCTTAGAATTCCTTAATTCCTCTAGGCAAAGCATCTCCCAAACGAGTCAACCCTTGGGTTTCATTAAGTTTCTCTTCCACTTCTTTCCCTTTATAAGTTACTATCACTTGCTTTTCATTCCATGGAACAACCTTGGTGTTATCTATCGGCAGCTAGCTTATATGTTTAATATTAACAGGAGCAATACGGGCCCCTTCCATGATTATGATAGGCTTTTTTTCTTCCCCAGCACGACCACTTTTGGATTTCCTCTCTTTTCTTCAACATCATTTGGGAAACCCTTCACGACTACTACATGCGGCTTATCATTGGGCATGCATAGCTTTTCTGTCAGCCCATGAGCTATCAAAGATATTGCTTTTGTAACAACTGGAGTTTTGACTGGATTACTTTCACTGGCACGGATCATCATGACAGACTTCGAAGGCTTCTTGGTCTCTCTATCCTTATGCACCACCTCAATCATGTGCATTTCAGTATGGGCTGGCAATAGATTTTGATTGATATTTGGCGCTTCTGAGCTCTAGACCACAATTTTGATTATATCAACAATCTCTTGGATGGCTCTCTTCAAATGCCAACAATTTTTTATACCGTGCCCGAGAATCAAAACAATATGCACATCTGCAGGAATAATCCAGGTTCTTTAGAGAGGGATTTGGTAATTTTGGCTAAATCGGCCTTAGAACGTCTAATTGCCTCAATCTATGAAATAGACTGGCGTAAGACTCTCCAATCGGGGTAAAAGTTTGTTTTCGCTGCTGCCTTTCCTTTCTGTACACCGACCAAGGTCGAAAGTTGGTACCAGTAAGGTTTTGTATGTTTGTGGAGGTGGTTGAGCATATGACTGTGCGTGGTGGATGTGGTATTGGGGTGGTCTGATGGAATATTGAGGGTCTTATGGTGGGAAGTAGTGTTGGAGTGGACTATATGGAGCTTGGGTGTAGATTTGAAGCTGGGTTCGAGGCTGGGTGTAATGGTGAGGTGAATCCTTGGGCCATGCTACGATCCTGAGCCGACCATAGCAATATCTTCCTTCATCTTTTTCCCTAACACGCCCAGGATGCCATTTTGCATTGCTTGCGTAGTTGCTTTGAGGGCAAAGTAACTCATGATCTTACTCGATTTGAGTCCTTCCTCTACCATTCCTCCCATCTTCACCACTTTATTGAAATACTTACCTAAGGCCGAGATCAGATGACCAAAGTAAGTAGGCTCCAAGGCCTAAAGAAAGTAATCCACCATTTCATCTTCCTCCGTTGGAGGGTTCACTCATGCTACCTGTTCTCTCCATCAGAAACCATATTCCCTGAAAGTCTCACTGGGCTTTTTCTCTATCTTAGTCAAGGATAGGCGATCTGGGACAATTTCTACATTTTACTGGAAATGGCATGCAAAAGCCTGAGCCAAGTCATCTCAAGTGTACCACCAGTCGTTGTCCTGGCGGGTGTACCACTCCAACGGTGCACCACTCAAACTTTGACTAAAATGTGCCATCAACAATTCATCTTTCCCACCAGCACCCCTCATTTTGCTACAAAATCCTCTTAAGTGGGCCACGGGGTCTCCATACCTGTCGTACAAGTCAAACTTGGGAATTTTGAATCTAGCAGGTGGCTGGACATCGGGAAACAAGCATAGATCCTTATAAGCCACACTCACTTGGCCTCCTAACCCTTGGATATTTCTCAGCAACTGCTTCAAACTCTTTACCTTCCTAAATATCTCCTCTTGCTCTGCATTTTTGGGTGGCTTCTCAGTTTTGAATGGAAGTTCAAAATGAGGAGTGTATGAGTAATGATCCGGGACTTTGAAGGTGGGCTCTGGGGCATTGTATTAGTTATCTTGGTCTTGGAATGTCGGCTCAATAGAAGATGAATAGAGGGCAGTTTGCGAAGGGGCTACGAAAATAGGGATAGCTGGCGGAGCAGGGTATGTGGTTGTTTTTGTTGGTGGAGCCTGGAAAGTTTAGTTTAAAGTGTCGGGATAGTGGTGTTAAGGGGTGAAACCTGGTGCATGCTGAGGGGACAGATCAACAATAGTAGGATTTTAGGATTGTAATAGTGGCGGGATGAAATCAGGGTTTTCTGTATAATTGGCAGGGAACAACGGTGAAGATTGCCCCTAATCTATGCTTGATACATTTTGGCCATTTAGTGCTTCAGCTTATGTACCTCTTCTTTCAAACCAGACTTGGATTCCACCATCTCTCTTGGTTGTCAACAACACTTGCGTCTAATTACTTCCTAGCCATGATCGCCTTGTGTGTAGACCCGGTGTTATATGGGTGACTTGCCAGAATGCCAAACAAACTAACCACCTTCATGTACTCAATAACAACAACAAATTTTTTAGTGTTTAAGAGCTCAGATAGGCAACCGCACATTTGAGAAGCAATACACCTGAACAGTTAAATACTTCTATCGTGTATTTGCACGATTGCATGCTTTATCCCGGGTTTAACTAACTCTTTTCACTTTCCTTTAGTCACTTATTGATTTTCTCACTTGGTTCTTGTCGCTTCTTTTATTTTTATTTTTTGCACTCTCTTTAGTTCTCTCATTTTGCCATTCCTTCTTTGCACCCAATTTTCTCTCTTCTCTTTTCATTTTATGGTTATGATCGAATCATATGGGGATTGCCTACGTATCATATCGCCGCATGAATCAGATCATTACTTAGTTCAGGGGATAAATTGAAATAAAGAAGAATATATTTTTTGGATTTTCAAAATCTTATAAAATCTTTTTGCTATGTGTTTTCACAAGGACTTTGACATACAACCTTAGAGAAACGGAAAAACAAAACAGCTATGAGAAAAACCTAACAGACTCGAAAAATGACAAAATACAAACTCAAAACCTAAAGAAAATCAAGAATACATGATAGCCTCCAACCCTACTCCAGGGGACCGTGGGACATCAGTCGGTCTCGGCGCGGCCCTACGTGTGATATCCTCTTGGAGATAGTCTAGATCGCCCATCACCTGACAAACAAAAGTCATCAATGCATTGAAGAATAAGGACCTAGTCATATCCTTGCATTCATTGCACTTCATAACAATATAGTAAAAAATTCCTTTAATCCTCTCTCTAATGACACCCTTCTCTTAGAGCAGGTGTCCAATTTGCTGAGATCTGGCCTCCAAAACCTATGTGGACATATGGTTATGCTCTTGCAATTGTTGTTTGTCCTCTTCTAGTTATGAGATCAGTGCGTAGAAATGCTCTATTTCCGCATTTTCAAGGGCATTGAGCTTTTCTTTAGACCCGTGACTCCTTTGCCATACTTTTACTTTAACCGTTAAACAAACCTCGCTCGTTCTTCTGCATTCCTGACAAACTTTGCCTGGGCCTTTGCTAATTCATCCTCGGAATATTCTAAGTCAGCCCCATAATCACACACTTTTTAACTAAGGCTGTGGATGAGTTTTTCATTTTTCCGCTACTGGCCGGGTTTTCAACTGCTATTTTCATCTTCCGGATCTGGGCTCGAAGGGCTTCATTTTTTTGGGCCAACCTTTTTTTCACCTTCATCCGTATCGGCTTGCAAGCCACTATCAAATTTAATGTCTCTAATTTGCCCTTCTAACTTACTTATGGTAGCCTTATAGTCATTCTCCTTGGCTAACGAAGTCCATTGTTCTTGCGATGCTTCGACAAATTCTTGGATGTGGGGCCAGTTGGTTAGACTTTCAAGTTCAATACTTGTTGCGACCCTCTTTCTATACCAAGAAAGATAACCGGCAAGACCTCGCCACTAAACAAATCACATATTCGGGTGTTCGCCGTCAAATATTAGCACTCACTCCTGATCTGGCGAACCACTGCTTCATGAAATTGGCCTTCAGGGCGGACTTCAACTGCATGAACAGTAAGATCTTTGTCTTTGGGAACTATCTGGCATCTTCCCAGGTGTCTCAAACCCCAGTATGGGGCATATGGTTGGATGCTTTGAAAACCCATTAGGAAGAAGTAGGGACCGGTGGTAGGCATGTACACAACCTCATCAACGGGAATCCAACCGAGTGTCCACTATATCTGACCTGCAGTTGCGGAACCGAGGTAGGATATACAATCTTAGACCCCTTATGGCATTTCAAACCCAGTGACCCTTCTACCAAACTCTTCGATACAACATTTCCATATAGACTCGTTGTTCATGTATCGGGGACGGTGACAAAGGTGCTAGATTATCCACATTTGTAATAACAGATTGTGAGAGCTCAGAATATATCTGATACGATCATGGATGCGAGGGTGCTCTTGGCATTTGTAGTCAAGATATTGATGACTCCGGCTATTCGTAAATCAATATTCTCGTCCTTTCTGGGAAACACTAGAAGACCTAAGAATGCCACCATAAAAGCGAAACATCTATGTTCTTCCCACTTTGATTGGTTCCCTTTACTATAGATCCCACTTTTCGGGTCTTCAAATACTCTTACATGCCCATACTGCTAGTATATAAAGTGTTGAGTGGAAAATCCACCCGCCAAATCATCATATTGGACATGCCTGCTTATTTTTAGTAAGTCCAGAAACTTGTGGGGAGTGAAGGCCCTTGGAGCTACCAGGTATTTGTGTCTTAAACCCTCTGTGCTCCCGTCATAACCCGTTATCTCTTCTAAGGTAGGTGTAAGCTCAATATCCGAGAAATGCAGAACGTTGTGAGCTCGGTCCTGAAATGTCACCAATGTTTTTATTATATCACCCCTAGGCTTAATATTCAATAATTCGGTGAGTGCCCCCAGGTCATGGTTGATCGTGTCTCCTCTTTGTTCACCCAAATCTTCCCACCACATGTGAAGTGCTAACGGAATCTTATTCATAACCTTCACCGGTAAATTTTGAATCGTGCTCATTCTGCGCATTTAAAATAGGGCGATTGGTTTAAAACAAAGTGAGTTTTATTTTAAAACTGATAAAAAGGTTTATTTTTGCAAAATTCAAATAAATTATGGCTACTTTTGCAAATATGGCCCTTCAGCACTTCAAAAAGGAAGATTTTAGGGCAGTGTTTGCCAGTGGCCAAAAATTGACAAAGAAACCATCGGTGGCTATTCTTGCAAAAATGACCTTCTAGCATCCTGTTGGCACAATTTTTGCCATTTGGGCAAAAATGGTATCGCCCACTTCGTTTACGACAAAAATGACGACATTTTATATTCTGGTTATTTTTGGCAAAAACGAGGCTGGACCCGACGAGGGTTGGCTACGTATCCCACATCTGGTGAGAATCAAACCCGCGTAGTTTGGTCAGTTTTGACGCAACAAGAAAGAATGACTCATTTTGAAATGACCTTTTCTCTCTTTGTTTTTTTCAAAATTTTGGTAAAGTTTCGGAATATTTTGAGCGCCAGGGTTTTTGGAAATAGATGATTTCTCTCTCCTACCTCAATTTTGGTTTTTCTTTAATTCCTCTTCCCTAATGTAGAAGTAGATCAACATGCAAGCCGAAACAAATAAATGCACAAGTAGCACGTAAAAAGATGCATCAAGTTGGTCTTTTTATTTCAGGTGCACCTGTCTTAGACAGACCCAACTCTTGTGTTGAGTCCCCAAGGTCAAATACACGTGATGCAAACAAGCGCTCCTACTAGGGATCCAGCATGAGGCTATATTATTCTAGGTCTAAATATTAGATGTATTGTTCTAGACCTGGCTTATCCGAGTGGACAACTCGAACCGGGAGGGGGGGAGGGCAACGTACTGGTAACCAAAAGATTATCCGACTTTGTAACTGATCCGATCCTTATTCTAAATTAGGGTATGACACTAATAGAAAAAAAGTCACGCCAGTGTGCACTTCCCAGAAGATTTAGGAGCAAAGGGTTTCGCAATAGTTTATATACAGTTCAAGTAATATCAAAGCAGTAAAAAGTAACGTTTTATTACATTAGACTCAAACATGTAATAAAAATCAGATAATAAGTAAAAGCCAAATATAATAGTTATTCTAAGCTTGAATTCTTGAACCCTAAATCACAGATTCTGGGTTCGGTCTCCAGCAGAGTCGCCAGAGCTGTCACACCTTATTTTTCTTCCCGAAAGGGGTATAGGTGTGTTTTTCCGATTAAAGTGATAATAATCGAAATAGGATTATTTATTTCAAACGCAGAGTCTCCACTTGGGATAATTTATGGTGTCCCAAGTCACTGATTTAAAAATTCCTAATCGAGGAAGTTTGACTCTATTTTACAGTCCACGAAACACAAAAATCCGGGAAAGGAATTCGGTTAACCCGGGAGAAGGTGTTAGGCATTCCCGGATTTTGGGGTTTTAGCACGATCCCTCAACTATTATTAATCGGCCTAATTATTTGATTAATAATATAATTATACCTATTGTGCATTTTTAACCTTTAATAGCTTTTAATTATTTATAGAATTATTCTAGAACAAGTTACGATTATCGTATACTTATTTGTTTTTTACACATTGAGAATCGTGTCATGGGAACCGTACCCATGATATACAATATGTGTAATTTATTAACATTATTAGTAGTTGTGGCCGGGTCACATAAAATGTGCACCCCGATTTGGAAATCATGTATCACAACAACGTCACGGGAACCATACTCTTAGCTATGATGATTTATTATAGCGTCCAAAGTAAACTACGAATGTTCATATTTAAAACTGGTTTGAAATTCAATTCAAGGATACTAATTATAGATATGCATTGGGTAGATATATTGAACTTTAATTATTTTGGAAAAACAAGTTGGGCCAGCAGTAAGCCCATTAGGCTGTCAAAAACTTTAATGGATAAAATTGTTGAAAGTTGATTGGGCTTGAAATTGAGCCTAGAAAGGGAAAGAAAAAGAGACTAGAGAGGCGCCGAATCTGGCATCGACATGGCTGCCTCATCTAGGCCAATACCAGGCCCAACTGCTTCTAGCAGGAGGGCCTTCAACGTTAAGGCCCTACTGAGGCTTAATGCTTTTTAATACATATAAAACAAAATATTGTATCAATTTTGGGAAACCCAAATATGTTGAATAACATGCTAGGGGCCTTAATTTATTAACATGCCTTTAGTGGTACTATATTAGCTTAAACTACCTTAAACTACTAGTTAATTACGTTGAAATCAGTAGCGTAATCACTTCAATCACAACTGGAATTCTATGACAACCGATCTGAATATCACCTAGCAATTAAACATTGATTTTTTTTTAATATGGATGAACTTGGACATCAAAACCCAAATAAGGTACCATGACCAGAATAACAACCTATACCCTGTAAAAAATAAATAAGAAACAATCTAATAACAACTTCAATCACCCTGAACTCTTGAACAACACGCGAAAAACTAGACCATTTAGAGCGTCCAAACATGAGAGCCCTACTAAGTTATTGACTCTCAGACAAATCCATCATACTTAAGAAAAATCTAAGAAATTACAAAGCTAAATAACTTGAAAGAACATATATAAAGAGACACTAAAATTAAACAATGAACAATAACTTCATATCATATGTACATCTTTCAAAGAAAGAGCATTCTTGCACTCCATTTATCACTCAAGGTTCAAAGAAGTACCTGGTTATAAAGCAAAAACAAGGTAAGGAATATTTAAAACCAATAGAAGACAATAGGAAGAAATGAAATCAACAGCAAAGAAATAACAGTATCACACAACTCCAGTCTTAAACCATATTTCAACTTTTTTTTTAAAACCAAAAATCCCAAGAAAAATTGTTCTAACTTTAGCTAAAAATCAGAAAATAGATCAGTTGATGGAATAGTAGAGCTGGATTTTTAGAGGTGTTTTTAGGGTTTGAAATATCTATCGCAGATGAATGAAAATGATCTTCTTATAGGAGGTTCTAGAGCAACCCTAACCTGATTTTCTAATTCACTTTTTTACCCCTTAAAACTTTGTTATTTCACCTCCTAGACCCTCAAAATAGCTGATCTGTCTTCATTTCTTTGCTTACAAGCGTTACCCTATCCTCTAGAAGCTTTTCCCCCTAATAGAAAATATTCTCTAGGTATAAAATACCCAAAGTAACCCCTGATACCCATGTATTTACCTCCCAAACTAAACCAAACTAGGCCATCTGACCCAGACTCAGGCCCAAACGAGTGGGTTTCTACTATCCAAGCAAGGGACAACAAAATCCCAATATGGGCAAACTGAGCATTGAACTTATGTGATGAAATTTGAAACATGATTAAGCCAATGCTTATGACCTGCAAACTAACTGGTTAATTTATCAAATTAAAGAAAAATCTAATCAAAACAGTAATCAAACAGAGCAAACAAACAAAATAAACATTTCTTCTTCTTTTTCTTTTTCTTAAAATGAACAAAAACACTAAAATAAGGAAAGAAGGATAAGAAATATACCCAATGAGAAAGCAAGGAACGATTCTGAGGCGGATCTCTGAATAGATTTTAATAGGGATCGAAACTAAACCCAAATAATTGTTCTTGTCAAGAACAATCTATTCGGGATGAGCTTTGAACCAAACGACCGATGAAATTGTAGAAAACCTCAAATATGCAAAACCAGATTTTCCTTTTGACTTTCAGATTTGAAATTGAAAGGGTTTGGTGGAGGGAAATCGATTATGAATTTAGAATAAGGGGGAAGGTGATTGTATGGTGGCAATTTGGGTGGTTTGGAGCATCACCGTTGCCATAAGGCGACTTTTGGCAGGTGGCAGGTAGGGTTTGGGAGTGGAAAGTGAAGGCAGCTAGCGTTTGTGTTCAGAGATGGAAGAGGGGGTGGGAGGAAATGAGAAATGATCTCTAGGTTTGGAGGGGAGAGGTAGGACAATTATATGGTAAGGGGTGTTGAGTTGCCACAGTTGGATCATCAAAGATCAACGGTTGGGATTGGAAGACGTCAAACGACGTCTTTTGATTAAGTGGGGGGATGGACAAGGTATGGGTACTGTGCTGGGCAGATTTGGGGCGAAAAAAGATTTGGGCTGAACAATTTGGCCCAATTTGAGTCCAAACCAGACCTACTTTCTTCCTTCTTCTTTAAATTGAATTAATTCCTCTTAATTTTCAATTTGTAAATACTAATACACTTAATTAAACCTAAATTAAGTCCTAAACCAAATCTAGCAATGTAAAGTTAACTTAATTATCTTTTTCTAATACTAAAATGATTAATCAATTTAATACTAATGAAAGCAAGGTATTAATTTATAAAACTAAAGCTAAAGTGTGGAATAATCCCCATATATATATATATATATATATATATATATATATATTTGTTTATTAATGCAAGTAATTAACAACTTAAACCTAAAATGCAGATATCAGCCTAATAAATGCAATGCATAAAAATTGAATATTTTTTCGGGTGTTTTATATGCTTTTGAAATATAAAAATGCAACTAAAAATGCACACAATTAAGCATATATTCCTAAAAATTCCATAGAAATTGAAATAACTTAGAAAATAACTATTTTGTGATTTTGTAGGAGTATTTTGGTAGGGCAAAAATCACGTACTCTTTTCTCGGAAACATGAAGAGTTTTTGGGCAAAGATAAAGTGAGCAAATACGAGCGATTTTTCCCCGTTTGGATACTCCATGGGAAGCATTTTGAAAACTTTTGATCGAACTTTGCTTCCGAGGTTGCCTACATATCCTTGGCTATAAAGGAACCAGGTCAGTGTAGTTCTAGAAGTTTTGGTAGTTGGGACTACTGAGAAGCTATGATTTCACTACTGTTGTTACTGTTACTACTTGTTGAACTCCTTATTACACTGAAACCAAGATGAAAAGAAGCCAAGAAAGTCTATTAGCTATGAGTTACAAGATTATTATAATATGTATTCAAACTTTATCTTGAAACTTCTGTAGTTTTGCCGCGCATCTTGAACTGTTGTCTCGCGCTCTCGAGGCAAGCTTCTCTTATTTCTAACTTGAATTGACCCGATTCTTCAGGCGGGTTCCTTTTTTTGTCTTGGACTTCGAACTTAAGTCTGAAATGAGTTCCCTCTCCTCCAGGTGGGTGCCTGCTACTTGACTTAATATTTGAAATGAATCCCCTCGTTCTCCAGGTGGGTGCCTGCTACTTGACTTAATACTTGAAATGAATTTCCTTGTTCTCCATGTGGGGGCCTACTACTTTACCTAATACTTGAATTAACTCCCTCGTTCCCCAGGTGGGTGCCTGCTACTATGACAAAATAGACAAAATAAAAGAAATTTTTCTGCCCCACTTTGGTACCGGGAAACTCTATAAATGTTAATCAGATCATATTAACCAAAAGATCTATTAGAATTTAAAGCTAAATTCATTATCTATGAGGGTCTTGAAACTTGAAACTACATCCCATTATCCAGTAGGGTCCTGACAGCTTGAAATTGTATCCCATTATCCAGGAGGATCCTG
Organism: Nicotiana glauca; assembly: GCA_026770625.1. NCBI lineage: Eukaryota > Viridiplantae > Streptophyta > Magnoliopsida > Solanales > Solanaceae > Nicotiana > Nicotiana glauca. The sequence continues at coordinate 61,719 of MU790313.1, forward strand.
AAAATTTAAAACTAAATCCCATTATCCAGGCGGTTCCTAACAACATGAAATTAAATCCCATTATCCAGGCGTGTCCTGACAACTTGAAACTATTTCCTATTATCCAGGAGGGCCTTGAAACTTGAAACATATCCTATTATCCAGGAAGGTCCTGGAAACTTAAACCAGATCCCATTATCCAGGAGGGTCCTGACAACTTAAAACAGTATCCCATTATCCAGGAGGGTCCTAACGCTTGAAACAGTATCCCATTATCCAGGAGGGTCCGAAAACTTACGGTTGAACCTATCTGGCACATGCTTTCCTCATGGCGGGTTCCTGTAGAAAAAATGAAATCCTACCCCTGTTTCAATCAAAGAAAATCTTATCATTTTAAAAATGTGATGGTTAGTTTGCGGCATTCCTACTGAAGATGGCGCCCTTTCCACTGCCATGCTTCGTTCCGATTAGCTGCTTCGGGCTAGTAAAGAATTGTTTGACCTTCTAATTGAACCTCAACCACAGAACCTTGAATGACTCGAGTAGCTTACACTCAGCCTATTATTTGACAACTCTGTCTTGCCCATTTTGAACCATTATACTTCCTCAAAATTCACGAGCCATATGACCTTTTGAACTCCTATGAAAACTTTATTGCTTAATCTGAATCATGCCTTTTGTGATGTGCTATGGCTGGACTTTTTCTTTGCAATTGAAAGTTGGTAATAGGCTTTAAAATCCTTTCTTGCTTGCTTGACAAGGCTACCATTGAGAAAGACTTAGAGAAGTAGACCCAAAAGAAAATGAAATGAAGTGACTTCGAGAATTAAGAGTAAAGAAGAAAAATTTGAACCAAGATGACTATTTGAGGAAGAATGGAAAAGAGACTTATCTGAGTGAAGAAGCTGGCACCAATGATCATGATATGCATTTCGGATTAATCAACCCAGTCAATTCACCCAATCATATTTCAGTTCATGCCCTGTATTCATGCTTTATGATCGGGATTCCCATAATCCAATCTCTCTGCAAAGTCACAAACCTCATTCGGCTTGTAGTGCTCTGAAGGGTTTTCACTAGCAAATCTCTCATATTTGTTCATCTCTCAACCAACTGTCGCCTTATGATGCCCGCAATGGTTTTCACCAATAAGACTCTCTCATTTTAATTTTTCTCTCAGTTTTCCATCGCCTTAGTTGCCTGTGAGGGTTTTTACTAATAAGACTCTCTCATTTATTTATTTTTCCTTGTGCATGAACAGAGTGTTACCCATGATTCAAATCATATATCTATCTCGCTTGACAATTGAGAAGTTTTGCCCATACTTGATAGGTGAAAATGTTATTGTCCACACGAATTATGCGACACTTCGTTATCTTATGAGAAAAAAGGATTCCAAAGATCGGTTGATAACGTGGGTGATCGTGTTACAAGAATTGTATATTGACATTCAAGAAAGAAAAGATAGTGAAAATCAAGTGGCGAGCCACTTGTCCCATTTGGAGGAGGAGGGGAGGCCGCATGATGGCTTGGAAATCAATGACTCCTTCCTCGATGAGAACTTTTGAAAATTGCAATGAAAGAGGTTCCATGGTTCGAAGACTTAGCAAATTTTCTTATGTGTGGAATCATTCCAGATTAGTTCTTTTCAAGCCAAAGGAAAAAGCTGAAAAGGGATTATCAGGATTATTATTGGGATGAACCATACCTTTTCTGGATTTGTACTGATGGGGTGATTAATAGGTGTGTACCATAAGAAGAACAAGGTGATATTCTTGGGTATTGTCATTCTTTGCCATATGATGGTCATCATGGTGGAGCAAGAATGATGGCCAAAGTGCTTAGTTGCGTATTCCATTGGCCCACTCTTTACAAGGATGCAAGTGAGTTGGTGAAAATATGTGATGTATGTCAATGGTGCCGGTGGAATCTCAAAGAAAAATGAAATGTCGCTCACAACCATTTTGGAGATTGATATTTTTGATGTGTGGCGCATTGACTTCATGGGCCCTTTTGTGAGTTCTTATGGAAACACCAACATCTTGGTCCCGGTGGATTATGTGTCCAAATAGGTTGAGGTCATTGCTTTACACAACAATTAGGCGAGAAGTGTAGTGGCTTTATTGAAGAAGAATATGTTCACAAGGTTTGGTACTCCACGTGCAATTATAAGTGATGGGGGGTATCACTTTTGTAACAAGGCTTTTGACACTTTGTTTAGAAAGTATGGTGTTACTCAAAAAGTCACGACTCCGTATCTCCTACACGCTAGTGGGCAAGTGGAATTTTCCATCCGGGAGAAAAAGAGTATCTTCTCTAAAATGGTGAATGCTAATCAAATAGATTGGTCCAAGAAGCTTGATGATGCGTTATGGGCTTATCAGACGGCTTACAAAACACCTATCGAAATGTCCCCATACCGGTTGGTATTTGAAAAATCTTGTCATCTTCCAGTAGAACTAGAGCACTAGGCATTGTGCACTCTAAAGAAGTTGAATTTTGATTGGGTAGTAGCTAACTTGAGGGTTGCACGTTTGAATGAATTGGATGAGCTCTTGTATCATTCTTATGCGAGTTTGTCCTTGTACAATGAAAAGATGAAATATCTTTATGAAAAAAACATTTGGAACAAAGAGTTCATCAAGGTGGGAGATCTTGTATTGTTGTTTAACTCAAGGTTGAGGATGTTTCCGAGGAAGCTAAAATCCAAGTTGAGTGGTCCATTTGAAATTGTTGGTGTGGCACCTTTTGGTGCGTCAGATTCGAAGAACAAAAATAATGAAGTATTCTGAGTCAATGGTCACTGGGTGAAGCACTACTTGGGAAAGGATGTAGATAGCCATATGGTGGCGGTCATTCACTTCATTTAAAGGTATTCTATGTCGTGCCGCGATGTTAAATCGGGCACTTCTTGGGAGTAAACCCAAGTTCTTTTCCTTTTTCTTTTATATATACATGTTATTTGTGTTCTAGTTTCATTTTAAGTATGGTACAAGGATGAGTGTTACAAGAAGGTGGAAAAAATAAAGCTTAGTATTAGAAATTGTGCGGACCGCACATTTCCATGTGCTACAGCAGAAGAGCATTACGGCCGCACATTTCTCTTCCAGACCGCACATTTGAAATGTGACAAAAGATTCAAATACCAACTCTCTGAAGTTTGAGCTTGTCAACGCGGAGTTCGATCTGCGACCGCATAGGAATTCTATGGCCGCACCTGAAAATATGCAGACCGCACAATGGGTTCTGAGACGAGTCCACTAGGTAATAAAGTGCGGACCGAACATTAAAATGTGTGGCTACACTCGCTTCTTTTTCCTTCTCAACAAGTTGGTATAAATAGAGGAACATTGCTTATTTCACACTTTTCCCTCTCTGAACAAAACATTGTTGCTCTGCTGATTTTTCTTGAGAGATTTTAACTGTTCTCACACACAACCACCTTGATTATTAACTCATTACACTCACTCTATCTGGTATGCTTCAATCTCATGTTAATTTTTTTTATTAGTCTAATTTGTTTAGATTTTTAGTTCTTTTTAGGCCATCTGTTATTAGAGTTCAAGCATGTGTACATGTGGGGTAGATCTGGACTGGATAACCATAATACATGCTCTAATGGGTTTGGGGTAGTGTAATTTCATGATTTGACCATGTTTCCATGCCTATTTGTGCAAGAAATTGAAAGATTTATGTAGAAAAAAGTTGTTTGTTCGTAACTTTTGAAATCTGCAGTTGCACTTGGAATTTGTGCGGTTTGCAGATCTAGAATGTTGGAAAATTAGTGTAGTTGGGATCTGCGACCACAAAGTAAAATGTGTGGACCGCATATTTCCCTCTGTGGCCTCAGATCAGCCCATTCTCTATCATCAAAGAGTCATCATTTTTGAGACTCAGAAGTGCAGCCGCAAGTTAAAAATGTGCGGACCGCACTCCATTTTTGCGGTTGCACAATAGAATTTTGTTGGCCGAAACTCCCTTATTTGGCTGCACATAAAAAATGTGTGGACCAACGATCCCTTATCCTGCATACATGTGTTATATTTATTACCCCACTATGTCCAATTGTTTCTCTTTTACCTTCATTAGTCCTGAATGTGTTGTAGAATGAATTGTAACTAACACTCCTCTTTGCTTTGGTACAGAAAATTGTTCAATAGAGAGGTCGAGGCGATGCTTTAAAGGGAAAGGCAGAATATTCCTGGAGTAAAGGTAGAGGTACCTTTCGACTTAGCCACCCAAAGATTATTTAGAAATAAAGACACATCAGGCGGGGAGTGAGGTGCAGATCTCTCTGAGTCTAGTTTATATGTCTCATCTAGGGAGGCTGCATAAGGCAACTCAACCTCTTAAGGAGAAGAAAACTACACATTCGAGGCCACAAGCCAGATACTAGCTCAAGGATGAGCCTTCTTCATCTCACAGCACCTCCGAGGGGTTGAAGAGTGTTAGCCAGGCTTCTGAACCATTAGCTACGCTAGCTTTAGAGGAACAGATTATGCATGAGATTATCAATAATGGCAGAGGGGGAGATAGTAAAGCTGCAAGTATGGAGAGATCAAATAAAAAGGAGGTCTAAGAGGATATATTTGTTAGTTTTGTCGTTTTTACTAGTTTCTGTATGTTGTGCCTAGTGAAGTCATTGACTTTTGAGCGACATTTCTTATTAAAAGATTCGGAGACATACAACCTGATGATCTTGAGGTAGTTTAAAATATGAAAGGGTTGGAGTTGGTTCACTCATAGAGTGGAGGATACCACGGAATACCTTGTCCGAAAATTCTATGCTAATGTTGCTCATGTAAATAAATGGACGAAGGTCACCAAAGAACGCAACCTCAAGGTGGGGGTTGATCAACATATGCTAAACGTGTACTTGGGCTTCGAGGATGCTGAGCCAAAGAAGTATCTGAAGAAATATGCAATGAAGGAGGATGTCCGGCCTTGGCTGGCAGAGATCTTAGTACCACCAGGGCCACCATCACCATAGATTACTGTTGGGGTTCCCATTCACAGGAGCACTTTAAGTTTTGAGGCGAAGGGGTGGCAAACCTTTGTCTGTAGTAGATTAGATCCATGCCAGAATGAGAATTACCTTCCTATTCCTCAGGGAGTACGTGTGGCTTCCATCATGGCTGGGTACCCAATTAATGTGGGTTCCGTGATGTCAGCCACTATTTCATTGATAGCACGGTAAGATAGCTCGGCCTACCCTTATCCCAACACTATTGCAAATTACCTCACCGATGCAAAGTTAGAGCCGAGAGATTTTGACACCAAGGTGAAGGGGAAGAAGCCTTTTGACTAGTATTCACTGATAGATATAAGCAACCCAAAGAAGAAAGTCCAACCTTCTACTACCACAGGCCATTCCGACGATCCAGTAGTGGTAGTTTCTAAGATAGTTGATCTTCTATCTACCTCTATTGAGCCTTCTTCTAGTGCCGCTGATATGCCTCCACCGTCATCCTCAACTCCTACCACAGCCCCTAGAGCTACTTTGAGGCTAATGTCTATTCCCACTACTCTATTATCTGTGTCGCGAGTCTCGTAGATATTGGCGAGTTGCAACAACTGGATGCAGACAGCTAGTGTAAAGTTGTTTGACTTATCTAGTATTGTTGCAGCATAGTCCACTACACAGGCACCACAGGCCCCTTCTGACATTGATGAGATGCTGATGAAGATTCTGTAAAACTAGAAGACTATCATGGACACTTTGGTACATCACGGGTTAGTTATTAAGGAGTTGGGAAGGAAAGTGAAGAAGATGAGGAAGTCCCAGGTAAGCAAGAAATCGGTGGACAAACTCTAAAAAGAGGTGACTAGACTTGCTACAGCTGGAGATCTTTCTCTTGATATGCCTCTTGACCCGAACCATCCCTCCCCAGATCTTTTACCACCATACACACCGGTATCACCAACTGGCTAATATAACGAGCCAGACTTTGCTACCGCCACTGCTGAGGCAATACGTGCAATGTTCGACAACCCAACCATACCTAGATTTGATGATGATGAGATTTAGTTGGTTGGACCTGAGGGAGATGATATTGCTGGGGACACTGAGATGTTCAAGAATCCTTATGGGATTTTATTCACCCTCTCTTCTTTTACTCTTAATTTGCTAAACATTGGGGACAATCCTTACTTTTATTTGGGGGAGAAGGGGGCAGGGGGGAGGGGTGAAGGGTGGAGTTTATTTGATAGATTGACACATTTTGGATACATTTGGGCTTTAATAAATTGATGATTCTCCATCTATTCTTATTTGTATTTATATATCTTATCTCTCTTTTCATATTTGTATTTATCTATCTTTAGTCGTTATTGTTCATTAGCTTCTTTATTTTTGTCCATTTTTTTGCTTTGTTAAGTAACTTCTTTCTTATGCTTTCGTAGATGATAAGCCTTTGGTTTTCTTAATTCCACGGTTCTTTCTAAAGGTAGTTTTTGTTTGAACCAGCTGACTCGTCCAAACAATCAATGGCATGATAACCTTCTTAAGGGAATGAGTCTGTTTTTGTGTTTAGGTAATAATAGTACTAGTAGTAGTAGTGGTAATGAAATAAAATACCTAACCAATTTATTCTCGAATAGTTAATCATGCTTCATTTGGTACCAACATACTTAACTATGTGCTTATGGTTAGCGACAAGGTTTTTGAAATAAATAGCTCTAGTTAGAAACTTTGTGACTCTTGAGTTGACTTTGGTGATCATTGAGTGGTTTATTGGACCATAGTGATCTTTAAGCTTGAATGTGGTTGTTATAGGCTCTCGACTGTATCCACTTTTATAATCTAGTTACATGACGGGTGCGATGAATTGTTGCTAGTCCAAGTATTCGTGCAAATGGTCTAGTTCTTTTCCCGAATATGCTTCAAGGCGAAATCCTAAGTCTTTCTTGATTTGAGAAGTAATTGTAGGCTTTCATTGGCCCATTTGAGCTCTCTACTGACAACAAATTTCGTTATCCCTAGTCAACTCCTTTTGAGCCTCTAGCCTTTCTCATTTGATAAATTCACCCGTTTTGTCATGACCTTCTCCTGGCACCCAAACTTTCCTTAACACTTTTCTGAAACAAGTGGTTTAAAGCATAAGTTTGGGGGAGAGATAAGGAATTTGAAAAGGTTATAAAGGCATAAAAAGAGAAAAGAAATGATCTCTATGAAAAGAGAATGCAAGAATAGAAAAAAAACAAAAAAATGCAAAAAATAGAATAAGTGAAAGGGTTTTGATTCAAAAAGAGGTAATGATACCTAACAAGAGCATCAAAGGGAGAAAAATAATGAAATAAACAAGAAAGAGTGATGTTAAGTCACTCTGGTCCCCTATGAAAAGAAAATGCCTCTAAGAATTGGTAATCGTGAGCTGAGAAATGAAAATGCGGAGTGCATAAGGTTACCCATATGGTATCCTACCCTAATCCAAAAGCTATAATTACAGCCCAAAATAAATCCTACTTGATTTCGAACCGAGTAAGCTTACATTAGTGGTGATCACATAAGGGGCAAGTCTATGGTACGTGAAGCTGCACTTTTGACATTCTATTCTGAGAGATGAGTGAACCTTTCATGAATCTTAAGATTGAGTGATAACTTTTTTAGTGAGCTTGGCAAATGAAAAGTAGCGGAGGAAGAGTTTGGAGTCCACCATGACCTACATGATAGAACATGAGTCCTTGATGAGCGAAGTCAATTCTTGAAGCTTAAATGTCACATTAGAACTATATGTGCATGAATATTTGACTTGTCACCATATTGATAAGGCATGAGTAGTGTGGGTAATTGTTGGTCCAAACTAATTATGAATGGCTCACCATTGACTCGCTGAAATGACCTTTAACTTTGAGGAGGTGGGAACTAATTTGTTTGCTTGAGGACAAGCAAAGACTTAAGTTTAGGGGAGTTAATAAGTGTGGATTTTGACCACTTATTAGCACCTTCTTGCTTGTATTTTAGTCCGCAAGTATTGATTTATGTTCCCAAAACTAATGAAAATGTATAAATTGCAGGAATGTTGGAAGTTTGGGCTGTAATGAAGAAATCCGACTCAAGAAGGTGTTCCGACTCACAAGGCAAGAAGGGGCACAGAACATAAGAAATGTGATACGTAGAGGAATTTCTGCGGCCGCAGAAGAAAGTACAGATCGTCAAATTCCCTTTGCGGCTGCAAAACAAGTGAAGAAGCCCATCAGACTTTAGGCTGATGTGCGCGCACATGAATTGTACAGCCGCAGAACAAGGTCCACACTGACAATGAATTCAAAGTTCAGAGAGTATGCAACTGACCAAGACTTGAAGCCTTTCTTGAAGTGTGGACCATACAAGAACTGTGCAGCAGTAGAAGCTACATTGCAGTCGCAGACCAAATTGTGCGGTTGCAGTTTCCAAGTGCCTACCAACTGAAGCAATGTGCAGACGTCACATACGGTTGCAGAACCTCCCGAGGGTCATTTTTCTCAGCGAATTTTTAGCAACTATAAATAGACGAAAATCACATTTTTAGGTCAAGTTTAGAAGTTTTAGCTGTTGTAGCTATTGTATTTTTCTATTTTAGGAAGTTTGTGACTATTTTAGGTTTTAGGCATCATACTTTATTAATTTAATCTTAGATTATCAATTTAATTAGTATTTCTACTTTGTTTTCTTCATTTTTCGCTATGAGTAGCTAGACTCTTACTAGGGTTATGTCCCAACCCTAGTGCCTGAACCTTATGGGTATTTAATTAAATTTTTGTTTATGATTGGGTGTTATTTAGTCTTGTTTATGCTTTAATTTTAGAATTAATGATTGCAAATATTGATTTATGCCTATTTGACTTGGTTCTTACTTAAGAAAGAGGTACATAGTCTAGGATAACTTGGCTAACAAGAAATTGGTCTAATTAAGGGTTTGATTAGACTAATTAAAGGGTTTGATTATACTAATTAAAGGGTTCGCACTATAGATAGTAAGAACCCGACTTGAGATCATATTAACTATTTAGCTTGATACCCATTTGGGCTTGAGAAAGCCAAATTGGGCAAAGTCACTCTATGAACGAGAGGTATTAAGTGGGTAACTTAGATTTGAGAGCTATAATATACCCCGTTCAATAAAACAAGTGTTATCGTATTTAATCCATTAGGGGAACACCTAGGTTAAGGTCACATACATGATTTTAGCCATTGGGAAAAACAACAAAAGTAATCATTCTCTTTCTAGTTTCTTCTCTTAGCTTATAATTATTAGAGTCTATTTAAAAGTAAAAATCAATAACCTTTGTTTAGAAGTTCAAGTTAGTTGTTCCATTTGCTCTCGTCAAGTGTATACCCCTAACACCCATATTTAAGTCCCTGGGAAAATTGACCCCGACTCTTGTTGGCTACTATTCTTCTAACGACCGCTTTCACTCACTATTGAGTGTGGATTGGACGGGGATAAAGCACATCCAATATTTAAAGGGACGGATTCAGAGAAAATCATTAAGAAGCATTTGTATCTAAGTACGGCACCAAATACAATCTTGAATAGATTCTAAATGCCCGACATTCCCAAATATAATGGTACCACATATCCAAATGATCATGTATCCTAATATACCTGTACAATCAAAGGCAATGACCTAGAAGACAATGAAATCGAATCAGTGTTACTGAAGGAATTTGGGAAACCTTGTCCAAATGAGCTAGATATGGTACTATAACTTGCCTCCAAATTCTATTGATTCATTTGATATGCTTGCAAATGCTTTCATAAAAGCTCATGCTGGAGCTATCAAGGTCGACATGAGAAAATTGGACCTTTTTAAGGTCAAGCAGAAAGATAACGAGATGCTTAGGGAGTTCGTGTCAAGGTTCCAGATTGAGCAAATGGACCTGCCCTCCGTCGCTGATGATTGAGTAGTTCAGGCATTCACTTAAGGGCCCATCAATAACTAGGTATCAGTTGAGGACGACTAGCTGGGGGCCCATCAATATCTATTTACCCCAACAAAGTGAATGATGGATCTAAATTGATTATAGATCAGGAGCCAAGGTCATTCCGAAATCGATATCAACCATATGACTCAAACACAAGAGGAAACAGATTTGGTCACCACCCAACCAGAAACGACAGGAGAAGTGATCAAGGACAAAGCTATCGGGGTTTGATAAGTAAGATTGGTTTTGACATATCGCTCGGGGGCAAGGAAGCACCGAGATTATCAGAGTACAATTTCAACTTCGATGTTGTGAGTATAGTATTAGCCATTGGTCGCATAAAAGAGAGCAAGTGGCCTAGGACATTTCAGTCCGATCCCGCACATAAGGATCACAGATTGATATGTAAGTACCATGGTACTTACGGTCATAGGATGAAGGATTGTCGATATCTAAGGGAAGAAGTATCTCGACTATTCAACAAGGGACATCTTCGAGAATTCCTAAGTGAGTGGGTCAAAAAACATTTTCAAAATAGGACAATAACCAATGGATTGAAAAAGAGGACCCCCAACACATGATAAACATGATAATTGGGGGAGTAGATGTTCACTAAGGGACAATGATGAAACGCACCAAAGTTTATATCACAAGGGAAAAGCGCACCTGGGATTACGTCCCGGAAGGGTCCATCTCGTTCAGCGATGAGGACGCCAAGGGCATCATCCAGCCTCACAACGATACACTGGTAATATCTATACTTATTAATAAATGTGTGTTAATTGATCTAAGTAGCTCTTCGAACATCATCTGATTGAGGGTCATAGAATAACTGGGACTATTGGACCAAATCGTACTGGCGGTTCGGGTGCTGAACGGATCGAACATGGCATATGAGACGACAAAGGGTGAAATAACCCTACTTGTAAACACTTTCAGGACAACCCAGGAAAAAAAGTTCTACGTGATCAAGGGGATATGAGGTACAATGCCTTGTACGGAAGGCCATGGGCTCACAGCATGAGGGCATTGCCTTTGACCTTATATCATGCACTGAAATTTTCCATTCTATGAGGAGTCAAAACAGTCTATGGGGAACAGATGACCACAAAAGAGATATTCATTATCGATGAAGTGATCTCGGTTCCCAAGATTTTAGCATACAAAATCTGGGGATAGGTCGAAGGAAAGGAAACCAAATAGCAATCAACGATCCTGGCCTCAATTGGGCCGGAGAAATATGAGGAACACACGGCAAACGAGGAGGATGATTACAGTTTCCAAAGATCTTTTATAGCACCCGATGATACCGACGCCACTAAATTGATAATTGGGGAATTAGAGCAGGTTATATTGATCGAGCACCTACCAAATCAAAAGGTATACCTAGGCACGGGGTTAGCTTCCGAGCTCAGAAAAAACTTATTGATTTTCATTAGAGGTAAATTGAGTTTTCTTGGTCCCACTTAGATATGATAGCGATCCCACCTGAGGTGACAACTCACAAATTGAGCACGGATCCAAAGTTCCTCCTGGTAAAATAAATAGAAAGATGCAGTTCGAGATAAAACACTCGTTCATCAAAGACGAGTTATCTAAACTTTTGAAAATAGGTTTCATCCGGGAAGTTAAGTATGTGGATTGATTATTGAATATAGAGGTCTTACCTAAAAATGTGAACAAACTTAGAAATGTATGTAGATTATAAGGACCTAAACAAGGCATGTCAGAAGGATTCATTCCATTTGCCTAACATCAATCAAATGATCGACGCGGCAGTCGGACATAAGATATTGTGTTTTCTCGACTCCTATTCCTGGAACAGCAAAATTTTGATGAACCCGGGCGATCACGAAAAGACCTCTTTCATAACCAAATATGACACCTACTATTATAACGTAATGCCGTTTGGGATAAAAAATGCTAATGGCACGTATCAACACTTATTTAACCGGATGTTAGAAGAACAAATTGGAAAATCAATGGAGGTTTATATTGGCGATATGTTGGTTATGTTCGTGCGAGCATAGGACCATTTGAAGCATTTGTAGGAAACCTTCGATATATTAAGGAAATATAACATGAAGCTAAACCTGGAGAAGTGTGCCTTCGGGGTCAGCTCGGGAAAGTTCATCGGGTTCATGGTATCCAACAAAGGACTAGAAATCAACGCGGACAAGATAAAAGCTATAGAAGATATCATCATAGTTGACAACGTTAAAGCAGTACAAAAGACTGACTGGCAAATAGCCGCATTGGGCCGATTTATTTTGAGGTCGTCAGACAAGAACCACTGGTTTTTCTATTACTAAAAAAGAAGAATGACTTCTCTTGGACCCCTAAGTGTCAACGAGCTTTAAAAAACTAAAACGAGCACTCCCTTACAGCACACTTCGAGGGCGAACGAACAATTGTACCTCTACTTGGTAGTTCCTGAGGTAGCGCTAAGTAGTGTCCTAGTCCGAGAAAAAGAAGGTACACAATTTCTTATTTATTATGTTACTAGAACCCTAGGCGATGCCAAAACAAGGTATCCGCACCTAGAAAAATTTCCACTCCCCTTATGAGCGCATCTAAGAAATTAAAATCGTACTTTTAGTGGAACCCCATATGTGTCGTAACCTCTTACCCGGTAAGGAATGTAATGCACAAACCCGAGCTCTCATGCTGGCTGGCCAAATTGGATACATAGATTAGCGGGTACTATATCGAGTACAAACCCTGAACTACCATAAAATCTCATATTTTGGCGGACTTCGTGGCCGTTTTATGTCGACCTTCGTCCCATAGGTAAAGAAGGAATTATTTCTCGTCTTGGGGACTAGTCGGGAATCTAGACCATATTCATAGATGGTGATTCTAATGCAAAGGAGTTTGGGCTAGGCATCGTGTTAAAACCACCTACGGGTAATGTGATAAGACAGTCTATTAGAACTGTAAAATTGACTAACAACAGAGCCAAATATGAGGCTATGATTTCAGGTCTTCAACAAGCTAAGGGCCTAGAGGCCAACGTGATCCAGGCCAAATATGACTCCTTCCTCATCGTCAACCAAGTCAACGGGACATTTTATGTAAAACAAGAACGAATGTGGAGATATTTAGATAAGTTGCAGGTGACATTACACCAATTCAAGAAATGGACTCTACAAACACGTACCTCGAGATCAAAGTAATGAGCCGATGTGTTTGCCAATTTAGGGTCATCAGTCGACATCGACGAATATGAATCTGGAGCAGTAGTGAAATTGATGAACTCGGTGGTAGAAGAAGTTCACGTCGATGTGAACTCGACAAGCTTGACTTGGGGCTAGAGAAACAAATACATAGACTACCTTTATAAAGCAAAATTATCATCGCATCCCAAGGAATCAAGGGCCCTATGTACTAAAGCTTCCAGGTTCAGCTTGGTCGAGGGAAAATTATATAAAAGAGAACATTTTTCGAGCCACTAGAGAGGTGATTGGGACCCGGGGAGACCGACTACACAATGAGGGAAGTACACGAGGGTACTTGGGGAAAGCATTCATGAGCAGAATCCTTGGTTCAAAATTGATCAGAGTAGGTTATTACTGGAATGAGATAGAGAATGATGTGAAAGACTTCGTTCAAAAAAGTAAAGAATGCAAGAAGCACGCCCCAATGATTTATCAACTGGGGAAATCCTTCCCCTTGTCCAATCGCCTTGGCCGTTTATTAAATGGGGGATGGACATCGTCTTTCCCTTGCCATGGGCGCCCGGTAAAGACCAATACATATTTCTCATGATCGATTATTTCTCCAAGTGGGTCGAAGTACAGGCGTTTTGGAAGGTTCGAGAGAAAGAGGTCATTGACATCATTTGGGATCATATAATATGTTAGTTCGGGATACCGACCGAGATCGCTTGCGACAATAGGAAGCAGTTCATCAGTGGCAAGGTAAATGAGCTTCTCAAAGACCACAAAATTAAAAGATCTTTTCAACACCCTACCACGCTAGTGTGAATGACCAAGTGGAGTCAACAAACAAAACTATACTCTAAAACTAGAAAAGAGGTTGACCGATTCAAAGGCAAAGTGTAAAGAAATTTTGCTCGACCGAATGCCTACATGTGCTAGTTCAAATTATAGAATATTAGGTAAGGCCCTGATGTGAAAGGCTACAGGTAACTTAAAATGGTTTGGAAACGTCCGAGTCCGTACGTAAAAATTAAGGTCCTTACGCCTATGGAAAAAATACTACCCGGCTATAAAAAGAGCCACCTTCGGCAAAGCATCATTGTGTCTGGTTGAAACATTCAAGAATTTTAAAGACTTTATTTTTTATCTGACATTCCGAAGCCAAAGCAACTCGGAGTCGTTACTTAAACTAGGCCTCTAGGGGAACGAACACTCTAAATGATATATTTTAAACATAGAGTTGTAAGCGGATATGAAAAGGTAAAGGAAACAATATAAACAAAGGGAATATATATATATATATATATCAAAAGTAGTTATAGAGGCACTGTAAACTGGCCCAAAAATTTAAAAAATGTAAAAATGAGCTAAGGTATTTCCTCCTAGTCTTCACCATAGCCCGATTCACTGCCTGAATCCTCGGGCTTGTATATCTTCTTGGCCTCGGCCTCTACGTCTCTTCGATCTCAGCCGATATACCGAAACCCCAAGCACAAATCTCTTCCAGGGTCTCCCTATGGAATAGCCACTTTACATACTCGGCCTTTATTATTATACGAGCCTCATCCACCTTTGAGTCACTTTTGTATGGGCTAGCATATCCTAGACCTCAGAGGACTCGTTCAAAGATGCCTCAAACTTGTCCTTCAATAAGGTTCACTCTCGGTCAAGGGCATACCATTCTGAGATAGCCGAGTCCTGTTGTGCTCGGAGCTCATTATTTAGACGAGACCACTGGTAGGCTTTATCTTTCATCACCCTAAACTGGTGTCTGGCCAATGCCGAATCTTATTTGGTATCCTTCTTTTACGAGGCCAGGAGATCTATCTTGCTCCTCAATTGCTTGGCCGAGGCTTTGACCTCATTCATTTTGGCCTGGAGCTGGTCGATCAGGTCTATCTTCTCCTGGACCTGTGAGGTTGCGGCGTTACCAGCTGCGGTTAGCCTCTCGTTATTAATCTCAAATACCCTTACGTTTTCTACCAGAATGAATGCTCCCGCTTTGCCGAAGAGGCCTCCTTTTGATATCGCCTTGGAGGATGGAGAGGTCTTAGAGGGCCTCCTCTGTTTTCTCACTAAGAGATTGGTACATGTCCTTCTGCCGAACTTGTTCCTTGAGCTTGAACTCAAGCTGGCTCACCTCTATCCGAGACTGATGGAAACTCTCGTGATGAAGCACCGAGGCTTGAGAAACAAAGATGACAGGATCATAAGAATATGCTGAGGCTAATTAACCCTTCAAGGGATACAATGAAGGAAAAGCATACCATGTTCAACACATGTTGTGGCTCGTTAAAAAAGCTCGGTACATCTCATTCATCTTTGCTTGGTGCTCTTCGGTCACCAAGTGGCGAAGGTAGATGGAAACACTAACTGGTTCGAACAACACACGGGTACATGGAGGGAATGTAAACATGATAGTTATTTAATAGCCACGATCCACGCTCGGGGCGGGGAACTACTTCATTTGGTTTGGGATTGAGCTCGGCCCGCCTGACTCCGAATGCACAATCATTTTTGGGATATCCAAGTGACCAAACCCGGAGTAGTCCTCTAACGCACCGATCCATGACAACAAAGAACAGGTTGAGGGCCTCGTCTGCGTCCAGTAATGTCTTGATTGGTTTTTCTTTGATGGCTTGAGCCTCGTCAAATACAGACTTCGGGTAGGATGGTGACTTGGGATGTTAGTGATACTGGCAGCCTCCCTCGGAGTGAAGGTATATTCTTGAGAGGTCGTAGCCATTGGTTTTTCTTTGGTCTCCCGAGCCAAAGAGGGTTTGGCCTCCCGGACACTTCTCTCCGATGTTGCCTGCTCTTTTGCATCAATGGCTGGCCCATGGGCGAAGAACTCTATGTCATCATCTTCAGGGTAGTCCCTAAGCCGGTAAAGGGATTCGTGGTCTTCTTAGCCCTAGTACTTTTTTTGTTGCTCTTTGAAACCCTAACAGCGACCCTCTTCTTTTTGGCCTCGATGTCCACGACCAGGGAATCGCAAGACCCCCTCTTTCTTCTCTTCTCTTCTCTTCTTTTATTTTCCTCTTTCACAGTGGCCTCGACGGTAGGTTATCCCAAAGCGGAGGGTTTAGAAGGTGAGGACGGACCCTCATCCTCTTCCACTGTCCGAAGCTCAGTGGTCTTGGACAAACCTAATAAAGGAAGAAGGGGACTTAGTAAATATGATAGTTTACTAGAAAAGGAAATTCAATCGGCGGAAGTATACTCACCATAGGAACGGGCCTCCCGCTTTCCCTTTCAGAGTTTGCGCCATTCGCACTCGAAGTACGATAACTGTTTACAGATTTCCTCGACCAACTCTTGAAAGCGGGGAGCGGCATTGGAGACTTGGGTGAACGCTGCCTGTAAAGTATGCTAAATACTGAAGAGGAAAGGAACTTACGTGTTAGGTTACACGTTCTAGGGAACAACATGAACTAAGGGGGAATGAGATACTCGGTCTTCACCTGAACAAATGTCCTCTTCTAGCCCCAAACTATGTCTTCATCAATGCTTGAGAATGGAGCTTTCTTTGCCTGACGGATGAGCTTGATCAATCCTCCTCGAATGATTTGGGGACTATATGATCGACGGTAAACCGAGGCTCCTCCGTGTTATTGATGAAGTGATGGATGAGGATTACGTTCCTCTAAAAGAACTAGTGAATTTGCCCAAGGCAGACCTCGTACCTTTTATAAAAGTCAATGACTATTCCATCCATCGGGCCAAGCGTGAAGGGGTATGTATAAACACTTAAATACCCCTCCACATGTGTGGTGATGTCTTCATCAAGGCCAGGCACAACCACTTCCTTGGCCCACCCACTTACAGTCCTCTCAAACTTTCGGGAGAGTGTCCTCGGTAATGGAGGATATGTACCTCTACACCTCATCACCTCGATCCCTTTCGACCTTAAATATCGTCTATTGAGCAACCTCTGGGGATGAAATTCTTTAGTGGAGGTTTCCAAGCCCTTTCAGGTATGACCACCTCGACATCCATGGCTGAGTTAGATGTTAAAAACATGGTCTATTGGGGCACAGATTTAAAAGTTTTCGCCATCGAATTTGGGGAATATGAATGTATGAAGGCGAGTATGAAGATCTGAAGATGAGAATGAAGGTTTAAAGGCCAAACTTGAATATTCAAGAACAAAGTATGAATATTTGAAGATGGAAAGGTGAAGATATGAAGATCTGAAGAACATGTATAAAGATTTGAAGGGATTATGAGCAGGTAAAACGTTCAGGGGTAACTTAAGAAGGTTTGAAATAGAAAAGTAAAAAAGTAAAAAAAGAACCGAAGCATTTATAGAGGGAGGTAATTAATGTGTGGCGTTTCACATTCGAGGGCGTTCAACCGATGGCTAACACGTGTCCGAAGTCAGAATAACACAACTGATGGTACATTTCACTAATTCGTCGACCTGATTGCAACGTATGAAGGAAGGAATCGGGGTCAATTAATTACTTCTCGTCACTTCGCTAAACCTAATCTCCAAAACGTGGGGGGACTATTTGTGCCTTGGTAAAATTGGGGATAATGTTACCCCCAATCTCCCAGTAAAGAAATGAGAGTGAAGTAAGATCTGATGCAACCTCGAGTAAAGCCAAAGGGTTCCTCGTTTTGGAACCCGGGGAGGATGAATGGTGCATCAGGGATCAGTCATGGCTAAAGATCAGGTCCAGGCAGCGAGAAGGTTCGAGACTGAGAAAAAAGAGAAATGGTTAAGAACGATAGGTGGGGAGCCATAATATTCGCCTTCAATCGGATATTACGGTATAAATCTCGCCCGATGTCAACTGCAAATCAATATTTACCGAAAAGAGAAGTTTTTATCTTATTTAGACTTGTAATTAAAACTCTCGTACTATATAAAAAGAAAATATTTTTCATTTTAAATCACTGTTGTCACGCATATCAAAGCAATAAAAGTTTATATTCATTCTCTAGCTACTGTTAATTGTGTTCTCCAGCTGCTTAATTATTCGTTACACTTGAGCCAGTCCCCAGAGCTCTATAGAGAAATGTTCTTCTAAAAGGCCAGTCTTGATTGTTCATCATGTTTAGTTTAATATTCTGCTTCCCTTTACTTTAATTAATTGTCACGACCCGGATTTCCCACTGTCGGGGGTCATGATGGCGCCTACCGTCAGAGCTAGGCAAGGCAAACATCTAAACCACTTCGGATAACCAAACAACAATAATAAAATAACGAGCCTTTAAATAAATGCGGAAGTCTTTTAAAACATGAATAACTAAAAACCCAAAATACGAAAGTTTAATATTTTACGACCCAAGACTGGAGTTGGTACCTCACGAACCTCTAAAGAGTGCTACAAACAAGTCTGAATAGAAAAATACACAATGTCTGTATCGGTACAATGAAAAACAAACAGAAGATATAGAAAGGGTCTTCGGCCTGCGAATGCCAGCTAGGCTACCTCGAATGTCCTTGGACTGGAAGCTCGCTCCCAAAATGCTACTGCTACTCAAATGCTACTCCAACACCTGGATCTGTGCAAAAAGATGNCAAAGGAAAGAATACATAAATTAAATAGTTAAGAGGGAGGGAAACAGACTATGGGGGAGTACAGTTCGGATATAAAGTCAACAATTTAAGTAAGAAACAGGGCAATAACAATAATTAATGAGCGCGGGAAAAAAATCAACAGTTGCACGATATCAACCTTTGTGCTTTTACTCTCATTCTCACCATAAGCAATCAAATAAAGTGCACGGCATCAACCTTCGTTCTTTTCCTCACATAACTCTCATATCATGGCACGAAATGACCCTTCGTGCTAATATAATCAAGACATTGCACGGAATGTTCCTTCGTGCATAAATAATCAAAACATGGCACAGAATGTTCCTTCGTGCATAAAGAATCAAACATGGCACGGAATGTTCCTTCGTGCATAAATAATCAAACATGGCAGGGAATGTCCCTTCGTGCATAAATAATCAAGACATGGCATGGAATGTTCCTTCGTGCATAAATAATCAAAATATGGCACGGAATGTTCCTTCGTGCATAAATAATCAAACAAGGCACGGAATGTTCCTTCGTGCATAAATAACCAAACATGGCATGGAATGTCCCTTCGTGCATAAATAATCAAAACATGGCACGGAATGTTCCTTCGTGCATAGATAATCAAAACATGGCACGGAATGTTCCTTCGTGCATAAATAATCAAACATGGCACGGAATGTTCCTTCGTGCATAAATAATCAAACATGGCACGGAATGTTCCTTCGTGCATAAATAATCAAACATGGCACGGAATGCCCCTTCGTGCATAAATAATCAAAATATGGCACGGAATGTCCCTTCGTGCATAAATAATCAAAACATGGTACGGAATTTTTCTTCGTGCATAAATAATCAAACATGGCACGGAATATCCCTTCGTGGATAAATAATCAAAACATGGCACGGAATTTTTCTTCGTGCATCAATTATCAAAACATGGCACGGAATGTCCCTTCGTGCATAAAAAATCAAAACATGGCACGGAATGTTTTTTCGTGCATAAATAGTCAAACATGGCACGGAATGTCCCTTCGTGCATAAATAATCAAACATGGCACGGAATGTTCCTTCGTGCATTGATAATCAAAACAATCATGCACGGCATCACCCATCGTACTTTATCACTCAACCTCACCCAAACAGCAATCACAAACAATGTGGGTGGGGGGTAGACAAAAGTAATAGATATCTCGGCAAGGGAAAATACAAGTAAACAGTCAAATCCTGGCAAGGGGACAATAACAATAATTTTCACATCCCGGTGAGGGAGATAATCAAAGTATAGAAATAGCCCGGCAAGGGAATAATCACATCTCTCTCTCTTTCTTTCATTTCCTACTCAATAGTTACTTATCATTCGAGCCAACGCTCCAAAGAGTTTACAAGTCATAAATTTCTTTCTCATACTCTTCACATTATATAGAGTTCACCAATTTAACAAGGAGGAGTCACCACAAAACCAGAATAAGCACAATAAGGACTCACGGTCATGCTAGACACCGGTGTATAGATACTCGTCACCAT
>MU790313.1:81854-97479 GCA_026770625.1 Nicotiana glauca
CAAACACTTACCTCAAATGCTCCAAAAATCCACTCAAGCCTCTAGTATAGCTTTACCCCTCGAATTCACCACAAAACCGCTCGAATCTAGTCACAAATTACTTGAATGTATCCACAAATGCTAATTGAATCAACTTAAATGCATGAAAATTAATTTCCCAAAGTTTTACTCAAAAATTCTCAAAACGCCCCTGGGCCCACGTGGTCAAAACCCGAGGTTCGAACCAAAACCCAGTTACCCATTCCCCAACGAGTTCATATCTATGATTAGTTTTGAAATCGGACCTCAAATTGAGGTCCACATCCCCAATTTTAAGAAAACCTAGATTCTACCCAAAATCCCCATTTTCACCCATGGAAATCCTTGATTTTAAGATGAAAACATATTTAATGATGTTAAAGATTGAAGGAGTTAAGTAAAAATTAACTGGACACGTACTGAAGGAAAACTCCTCGACCTCAACTGTCGAACCTGCCGGTCTAGAATAGCTACTGGCTCCTCCTCGTAGGACAGATCCTTGTCCAACTGGACAGTGCTGAAATCTAACACGTGGATAGGATCGCCGTGATACCTCTGAAGCATAGACACATGAAACATTGGATGCACGGCTGACAAGCTAGGTGGCGAGGCAAGTCTATAAGCCACCTCTCCCACACGATCTAGAATCTCAAATGGGCTAATAGACCTAGGGCTAAGCTTGCCCTTCTTCCCAAATCTCATCACGCCCTTCATAGGCGATATACGGAGCAATACTCGCTCACCAACCATGAAAGCTACATATCGAACCTTGCGATCCGCATAACTCTTTTGCCCTGACTGAGCCGAACGAAGCCTGTCCTGAATGATCTTGACCTTATCCAAGGCCTCCTGGACTAAATCTGTACCCAATACCCGAGCCTCTCCCGGCTCAAACCATCCGAATGGAGACCGACATCGCCTACCATACAACGCCTCATATGGAGCCATCTGAATGCTGGACTGGTAGCTGTTGTTGCAGGTGAACTCTACTAAAGGCAAAAACTGGTCCCACGAGCCTCCAAAATCAATGACACAGGCTTGGAGCATATCCTCCAATATCTGAATAGTCCTCTCGGACTGGCCGCCCGTCTGAGGATGGAATGCTGTGCTCAACTGAACCTGGGTGCCTAACTCCTGCTGAAATGCTCTCCAGAAACGCGAGGTGAACTGCGTACCCCGGTTCGAAATGATAGATGTCGGCACCCCATGAAGGCGAACAATCTCTCGGATGTAGATCTCAGCTAACCTCTCCGATGAATAGGTGGCTGCAATAGGAATAAAATGCGTTGACTAGGTCAGCCTATCAACAATTACCCAAATAGCATCAAACTTCTTCCGGGTCATCGGAAGTCCAGTAACGAAATCCATGGTAATCCTCTCCCACTTCCACTCGGGAAGTTCAATCCCCTGAAACAACCCACCAGGCCTCTGATGCTCATACTTGACCTGCTGACAGTTCAAACACCGAGCCACATATGCAACAATGTCTTTCTTCATCGTACGCCACCAATAATGTTGACACAAGTCCTGATACATCTTCGCGGCGCCCGGGTGAATAGAATACAGTGAACTATGGGCCTCCGCTAAGATCAACTCTCGAATCCCATCGACATTGGGCATACAAACTCGCCTCTGCAATCTCAAAACACCATTATCATCCAAAGTCACATTTGTAGAACCTCCACGCTGCACCGTATCTTTCAGGACACACAAATGAGGATCATCAAACTGCCGATCACGGATACGCTCCAATAATGAAGAACGAGCGACCGTTCAAGCTAACACTCTGCTAGGCTCAGAAATGTCCAGCCTCACAAGCCGATTGGCCAAAGCCTGAATATCCAATGCAAGCGGTCTCTGGTTGACCGGAACATAAGCAAGACTACCCATGCTGGCGGACTTCCTACTCAATGGCTCTCCCCGGGTGGTACAAAATAGTAACATCATAATATTTCAACAACTCCAACCACCTCCTCTGCCTCAAATTCAACTCCTTTTTGCTTGAACAAGTACTGAACGCTCTTGTGATCAGTGTACACCTCACACGTCACACCATATAAGTAGTGCCTCCAAATCTTCAAGGCATGAACAATGGCTGCCAACTCCAAATCATGGACCAGATAATTCTTCTTGTGGATATTCAATTGCCTCGAAGCATAAGCTATAACTCTGCCGTCCTGCATCAATACTGCACCAAGCCTAATACGGGAAGCATCACAATAAACTGTATAAGGCCCTGAACCTATGGGCAAGACCAATATCGGTGTCATAGTCAGAGCTGTCTTAAGCTTCTGAAAGCTCTCCTCACACTCATCTGACCACCTGAAATGGGCACCCTTCTGAGTCAAACAAATCATCAATCCTCGGTAGTGGATACTTGTTCTTTATCGTCACCTTGTTCAATTGTCGGTAACCAATGCACATCCTCATTGATCCATCCTTTTTCTTCACAAATAACACAGGCGCACCCCAAGGAGAAACACTAGGATTGGTAAAACCCTTCTATAGCAAATCCTGCAACTGGTCCTTTAACTCCTTCAACTCTAGCGGGTCCATGCGATACGGCAGAGTAGAAATGGGCTACGTGCCTGGGGCCAGATCAATATATAAATCAATATCCCTGTCGGGCGGCATACCCGGCAGGTCTGAAGGGAAAACCTCGGGGAACTCCCAAACACTAGGAACAGAGTCAATAGAAGGGACCTCTGTACTGGAATCGTAAACATATGCCAAATAAGCTAAACACCCCTTCTCGACCATGCGTCGAGCCTTAACATATGAAATAACAATGCGGGTGGCATGTCCTGGGATCCATCTCCACTCCAATGGGGACAAATTTGGCAAATCCAAGGTCACAGTCTTGGCGTGACAATCCAAGATAGCATGATACGGGGACAACCAATCCATCCCCAATATAACATCAAAATCCAACCTATCTAGAAGTAATAAATCAACACGGGTCTCCAGACCCTCAAACACTACCGCACAAGAATGATGAGCTCGTTCGACCACTATAGAATCACCCACCGGTGTAGATACATAAACAGGAATACCCAAAGCATCACTGGCCATAGCCAGGTAGGGTGCCAAAATAGGACGACACATACGAATACATAGACCAAGGGTAAAATAGCACTGAAGTATCTCTAATACAAATCTGAATGGTACCTCTAATGCCTGCACCTGAAGACTCAGCCCCTGGCCTAGCTGCTAGCTGGCCTCTACCTCTGGCAACCTGAAATCCACCTCTAAGACCTCTACCTCCACCTCTAACACCCCTGCCACCACCTCTAGCTAGCTAGGCAGGCTGTGGAACCTCCGGTGCCTGAATCATAGCACGAGAACTCTGATGTTGGAAGCTACCACAAACTCGAGGGCAATATCTGACAATATGCCTCGGATCCCACAAGCATGGTAATACCTCGTCTGCTACGGCTGAGCACCCCTCAACCTCGGGCAAACTCTCCGGTTATGGCCAAACTCACCACACTCATAACATCTACACGAACGCTGCAGCTGAGGGAACTGAGGCTGACCCTGTCGACCTGAATGACCACCTGAAGTACCATGAGTGATATGGGAAGCTGACCGAAAGGGCCTGGGAGGATGGCCTCTACCATGAGTACCTCTACCTCCAGACGAGGCACCACTGAACCTGCCTGCGCGACGGGGCCTCTTATCTGACCCATGACCACCTCCCTATGGCAGAGCTATCTCAACTCTACAGCCCACATTGGCCGCCTCCTGAAAAGTGATCTCGCTCCCGGCCTGAGCACTATACTCGGCTGACCTGCCACCGCTGGTGGAACCACTGGAAGCAAACCTGCTCGAATGACACCCTCTGTAAGGCCTACCAATCGGACTAGAACGTCCTGAAGAGCTGGGGTGGCAATGAACCCCTCTGGGACCTGAGCTGGGCCCACCGGAACTGCTAGGACGGAAAACTCCTCCTCAAAACCGGCCTGAGGCTCCGCCACTGGAGCTGCTACTGGGGGCTCGGACTACTGCACGGGAGAAGAGAAAGCACGTGTTCTCGCCATCTGCGGAGGAACAGAATAGAAATTCAATCGGTGCTTGAGAAATAGAACCGCACGACAAGAAAGAACAAATGTAAAACTTTCCTAACTCTGTAGCCTCTGGGGGATAAATAGAGTCGCCGCCGTACCGATCCCTTAGACTCTACCGAGTTCATCCGTGAGTAGCGAGACCTATGCAACCTAGAGCTCTGATACCAGCTTGTCACGACTCGGATTTCCCACCGTCAGGAGTCGTGATGGTGCCTACTGTCGGAGCTAGGCAAGCCAAATATCTAAACCACTTCAGATAACCACACAACAATAATAAAATAACGAGCCTTTAAATAAATGTGGAAGTCTTTTAAAACATGAATAACTGAAAACCCATAATACGGAAGTTTAATATTTCACTACCCAAGACTGGAGTCGCTGCCTCACGAACCTCTAAAGAGTGCTACAAACAAGTCTGAATAGAAAAATACACAATGTCTGTCTCCGTACAATGAAAAACAAACAGAAGATATAGAAAGGGACTTCGGCCTGCGAACGCCAGCTAGGCTACCTCGAATGTCCCTGGACTGGAAGCTCGCTCCCAAAATGCTACTGCTACTCAATTGCTGCTCCAACACCTGGATCTGTTCCTTCATGCACGGAATGTTCCTTCGTGCATAAATAATCAAAACATGGCACAGAATGTTCCTTCGTGCATAAATAATCAAACATGGCACGGAATGTCCCTTCGTGCATAAATAATCAAAACATGGCATGGAATATTTCTTCGTGCATAAATAATCAAAGCATGGAACGGAATGTTCCTTTGTGCATAAATAATCAAACATGGCACGGAATGTTCCTTCGTGCATAAATAATCAAACATGGCACGGAATGTCCCTTCGTGCATAAATAATCAAAACATGGCACGGAATGTTCCTTCGTGTATAAATAATCAAAACATGGCACGGAATGTCCATTCATGCATAAATAATCAAAACATGGCACAGAATGTTCCTTCGTGCATAAATAATCAAACATGGCACGGAATGTCCCTTCGTGCATAAATAATCAAAATATGGCACGGAATGTTCCTTCGTGCATAAATAATCAAAGCATGGCACAGAATATCCCTTCGTGATTAAATAATCAAAACATGGCACGGAATGTTCCTTCGTGCATAAATAATCAAACATGGCATGGAATATCCCTTCGTGCATAAATAATCAAATATGGAACGGAATGTTCCTTCGTTCATTGATAATCAAAATAATCGTGCACAGCATCACCCATCGTGCTTTATCACTCAACCTCACCCAAACAGCAATCACAAATAATAGGGACGAGGGGGGTAGACAAAAGTAATAGATATCCCAGCAAGGAAAAACACAAGTAAACAGTCAAATCCGAGCAAAGGGACAATAATAATAACTTTTACATCCCGGCGAGGGAGATAATCAAAGTAGGGAAACAACCCAGCAAGGGAATAATCACATCTCTCTCTCTTTCTTTCATTTCTTACTCAGTAGTTACTTATCATTCGAGCCAACACTCCAAAGAGTTTAAAAGTCATAAGTTTCTTTCTCATACTCTTCACATTATATAGAGTTCACTAATTTAACAAGGAGGAGTCACCACAAAACCAGAATAAACACAATAAGGACTCACGGTCATGCTAGACACCGGTATATAGATACTCGTCACCATGCCTATACACCGTACTCAACATTTAGCAATTAGCAATTAATATTCTAATCCTATTCCCTCAAGCCAAAGTTAGATAAAAAAACTTACCTCAAATGCTCCAAAAATCCACTCAAGCCTCTAGTATAGCTTTACCCCTCGAATTCACCACAAAACTGCTCGAATCTAGTCACAAATTACTTGAATGTGTCAACAAATGCTAATTGAATCAACTTAAATGCATGAAAATGAATTTCTCAAAGTTTTACTCAAAAATTCCCAAAACGTCCCCGGGCCCACGTGGTCAAAACCCGAGGTTCGAACCAAAAACCGGTTACCCATTCCCCCACGAGTTCATATCTATGATTTGTTTTGAAATCGGACCTCAAATTGAGGTCCACATCCCCAATTTTAAGAAAACCTAGGTTCTACCCAAAATTCCCATTTTCACCTATGGAAATCCTTGATTTTAAGATGAAAACATGTTTAACGATGTTAAAGATTGAAGGTGTTAAGTAAAAATTGACTTACAAATAATTTGGGGAAGAAAGTTTTCTTGGAAAATCGCCTATGGAGTGTTTGAGTTGAAAGAATGAAGAAATGAGGTGAAAATTCTTCTAAGTATGAAAAATGCAGGTCTCTGATATGGAAATTGCGAAGCTAGGTTTGCAATTGCGAACCCAGCAGGATTGGGAATTGCGAAGGAATTGTTCGCATTTGCGAACTCCCCCATTTTCCCCAGGTCTTGCATTTGCGACCTCAGGCATCGCTTTTGCGGACAGGAACACTTCGCATTTGCGGAGGAAAATCTCGCAATTGCGAGATTGTCATACTTGAGCCATCTTCGTTTTTGCGATGGGCCTTTCACATTTGCGAATACCGCTTTTGCGAACCAGGTTTCGCAAATGCGAAGCCTGCAGGTCTGAAGTGCATCAGCTGGTTTTCCAAAGGTTCAAATGCACTCACGGCCTATCCAAAACTCTCCCGAGCCCTCGGGGCTCCAAACCAAACATACACACAACCTCAAAAATATCCTACGAACTTAATCGAACGATGAAATTAAAACATCATCAAAATCAATGAATCAAGCCTTAAAATCATCATTTTTCTTCTAAACTTCATAAACTTTCAAACTTGGAACTTATAGTCCGAAACACGTCAAACGACGTCCGATTTCGACCAAACTTCATAGAAAGCGCTTAACACATATTTAAGACCTGTACCGGGCGTCGAAACCAAAATACGAGCCCGATACCATAGTCTTTTAATCAATATTCATTTCTATTTTCCTTAATAATTTTATAAAAATAATTTAACAGAAAAATTCTTTTACTCGGGTTCTAGACCTCAGATTTTGACTCCGAGCACATGTCCGAGTCCCATATTTTTCTACGGACCCTCCGGGACCGTCAAATTACAAGTCCGGGTCCGTTTACCAAAAACGGTGACCAAAGTCAACTTTAATCATATTAATATCAAAATTCTTCAAATTTTTCACAGAATTCACATATTTCAACATAAAAGCTTTCCGGCTAAACGCCCGGACTACGCACGCAAATCGAGGCAACTATAAGTGAGGTTTTTAAGGCCTCGGAAGCACGGAACGAATGAGGAAATAGGTGATGACCCTTTGGGTTATCATATTAATATATGTCAATAGATCATTCATGTTAAGTTAAATCACGTATCCTTTAACCGCATACAAATTTAATTATTACATTTTAAGGGTAAACGGTATTAAAGGTAAAATCGTATTTTTATAAAGTTTATTAGATTATCAGTTAAACCATTAATAAAATTTGATAAATTAAGACCTGAACCAATAACCCAATAGTAGAACAATACTAAAGCACTACCGAACTATTAACCGACCAATAACCCAAAAAGCTTTCTTCGATTTGAATTATCGATTTTATCGGATATATCCCCAACCCTAA
Source organism: Nicotiana glauca (assembly GCA_026770625.1). Lineage (NCBI taxonomy): Eukaryota > Viridiplantae > Streptophyta > Magnoliopsida > Solanales > Solanaceae > Nicotiana > Nicotiana glauca. The sequence goes on from MU790313.1 coordinate 89,500, forward strand.
TGTTACGCCCAGCAATATTACGTCGATATTACGTCTTGTAGTATTAAATTACGACAATGTTACGCCCTGCAGTAATGTATGTTGAATTTGTCGTAAGATATTTGACATCATTTCAAGGACAAGATTATTTGGAGAATACAAGTATTATGTTATTTCAAACAAGTGACGAGTAAATTCGTGAAGTGAGGGTAAGCAAATCGAAGAAAATAAATTTTGTCGAAGTTTGGCATTTTGGGATAAATTACGGCCCGAGCTAAAATACCCGGTATTTATGGACTAGCGCCCTACAAGGTACTACATGGCCATGATAGTAAGGTGTATAAGGAATATTAAAAGTAAGTAATATTTTAAGTAAGTGGGAATAATTTTTAATTTTACGGGCAATTGATTAATTACCGGGTAACGGAACATTACCTAATTAATTAGGGATATATTTGGATAAGATTAAATCCTACCCCCATAACGTGGCAGCCACACAAAGATTAATTAAGTGACTAACCATTTTGGTTGGAAAGGTGGCAAGTCTTAAACTAGTTTTAGGTTCTTTCATTCTTAAGAAACGAGCCTAGCTTTACAAATATATAGAAAAATGAAAGAGAATGGTAGTGACTAGAGAGGACGAAGAAACTTGGTCTATTGAATTTACCTAGCACCAGCAGGAAATGACTTGAACTATTAAGTCTCTTATATTTAGCTAGAAAAAATTATTTAAATTAGAATTTGGTAAAGAGTTCTGTTAGTGAAGTTATGGTTTGAAAAAGAAAAGTTTATGAAAGTAGAAGATCAATGGGTGGGTGTAGAACTGTAGATTTTGAAACTTCAAACTACAGTTCAACTTGAAAGTTTCTTTCAAAGTTCAAGTATAGATTTTGTTTCCAATTTCACAAACGCCAACTTGCAAGTTGCAACGTGAAACCTCTTTATGTGCAAATGAAATCACGAATGCCACCTTGGTGCTTTGATACGTGACAAAACAGAAAAGGAGCTTTGATGCTTATAATGTGAGTTTTCCGTTATAGGTTTCCGTCAAGGGAATCGGTTCAGGTACGTTAAGGCTAAGCCCTTCTTTCATTTGGCATGATCTTGTCATTACATTCATATCCCGGAATTTACGTATATTTTGTTTGTCTCGCAAATTACGTATATTTTTCTAGTGTTGTAAGTTATAATATTCTCCTTATTGGGACTTCATATTTAGTTTAGTAATTCTTTCTTCCAGTCAAGAGAGCAGAGAGTTAATATATATACAGTATTAAAAGTATTTTCATTACCATCGAGCTATAATCGATGGGCAGGCCCCTATTGGGCAACCTCTGATTAGATGGTAACATATGACGATCCTACTGTGGCCGAGCGCTTATGAGCGAGCCTACTACGGCAGAGCAGTTATATATATATATATATATATATATATCTACCGAGCCTTATAGGGCCGGACAACTATTTTACTTACTATATTTAGAGGATTGAGTCAGTATCAGCAGGTAAGCATATCATCAGATTATCTTTGACTTCTAGCTACTTGCAGTTATTATATTATTAGTTCAGTTTCAGCTTTCAGTATATTGCCTTACATACTCAGTACATTATTTCGTATCGACGTCCCTTTTTCTGGGGTGCTGCATTTCATGCGTGCAGGTCAGACAGACAGACGAGTAGGCCTCTTCAATAAGTGTTGCCCGAGTTCATCTTGATCGGTAAGCTCTATACCTTTCAGAGTTTTTGGGTCTAGAGCCTTATATATATCCTGTGTATATATACTTATATATGTCATGAGTAGGTCGGATAGCCGTTGTGATCACAGTATATCCATTTGTAGAGGCTTGTAGACATATCTTGTCAGTTAGTGCAGTATGTTGGGCTTTCAGGCCTTGTATGTATATTTGGCTGGTTTGTCAGCTGTAATAAATATGACGGCCTTGGCGGCAAAGTTTTATATTGATATTTAGTCAGCATTCGCTGTCGTCTTGCAATGTGTCCCATGGACAAAAGTATGACATCATATGTTCAGAGTCCCTTAGTTGCAAGTTGGTACGCAAGGATAGGCATGGCACTGGGTGCCGATCTCGCCCCCCAAGGTCAGGGCGTGACAAAAGTGGTATTAGAGCAGTTCTGTCCTAGGGGTTCTACAAGCCGTGTCTAGTAGAGTCTTGTTTACGGGTGTGTCGTGCACCACACTTATAAGCAAGAGGCTATAGGGAATTTAGGATTGTCACTCTTTCTTCTTACTCTAGATCCTATGGTAGAGCTCACTTATAAGAATTCAAATTCCGAAATTCTATTTTATTCGTAATAAGACGATGTCTACATCTGGAAAGAAGGTTGGAAAGAGAGATAGTTGTGGAAGAACTGAGTTAGAAGAATTGGATTTTTTTTTTGTGATGCCTACGATAAGTAAATATGAGGTCAATAGCAGATTATAGGTGTACTGAAAAGTGTAAGCTTCCTGATAAGAAGCCTTAAGGCAAGAATACTTATCCAACTTTATGGTGAAGGACAATAAGAGATTAAGAAAATAAGTACAAGTTTCAGCAAGTAAAAGGAGCAAGGTGAAAAAAGGTACGAGGTACCCAGTTAATGAAGGTTAACGGCATTTATAATTGAGGTAGAGGAACATAAACTTTTTGAGTTATATTCAACAGTAACAGAAGTATATACAATAGGTCGCACTTATTCCAGATATGCTCTATGGGGTTAGCAAACGTAGTATAAGAAGATATGATTGATGAATTGATTGCGTCGGTTGACATTTTCGAAGAATATTGCAAATGTGCTAATAGATCTCTTTATTAGACACATAGATGGTGCACTCTAGAATAGTGTGGCCAGATATGAGTACTACAAAGACATGCATTATAAGCCTTGAAGGGATAAATATTACCTTAGTGTGGCTCGCGTCCTTAGTAAAGCAAGAACGTTAAGAAACTTGAAGAGCCACTGGATGGAGCAAAGGAAAGCTAAAAGCGAAAGAATGTCGTATTGAAGTTTCACAAGAAAAGGGATATACCGAAATATTAGAAGAGTAATAAGAAGAGAGATAAGGAAGCATTACGAATAAGGTGTGATACATGGATGAAAACGGTAGAGTGTTACAGAACCTATAGTCAAATGAAGAAAGAGACGAAAGGTGATGGGCCTTAAGACAACAAAAGAGTATAGGCCATAAGGTTATATCCTTATTTCGAGAAATAAGTTCGTGACTCCAATACAACTACCAGAAGGGAGAGTTAATACCTAGAGTAATAGAAATCAGCATGGGCTGGTAAACAAGATAAACTAATTATGAATTAGGGACTGGATGATTGGAAAATACTCGGCATCATGGAAATTTCAGATTTCGTTCCGGCGGTAATAAAATGGATTATAGAAGAAGATTCATGATGAATTCAGAGAATGGTCATTCAGGGAGACACTTCCCTAAAGCAAGCAATGTGAGCAAAGTTAAGCTTAAGGGACTGTATGTGCCAGTTAAACTAAGTGTCACCATAGCGAGTAAGGAATTTTGTTATCCTTGGTACAGAAGGATTATCGCAAGTCGAGTAAAGGTCATTGATGATGTGAAAGGACCCCAAAGATGGAAAGGAAAAATATCTATAGGCAGGTGGTCATATCTCCAAGCCTTAGTACTCTCATAAAAGGGGGAATATGGAATGATAAAGGAAGAATGCGATAAAAATGAGAAAGGGATGAGATTGCACTATCCAACTGTTACAAATATGCTATGATCCCCAAACTTTATATAAGCACGATGTCAAAAAAAAGGGAGTAAGGGTTCCTGTTCGGGATGTTATTGATAGATAAGGAGCCAGTACGTGAGGTAATTTAAGACAAGGAAATAACCCAAGAGAGATTACGTGGAATATGGATATGAGAATGGACCAATGAATAGTTATTAGTTGATTGAGGAAGAGCCTAGTCATGACTAGACAAGAAGTTAAAGACAAATCAACAGATCATGCAAGATAAATGCAATAAACCCCCACATGGAGATTCATCCTCGCAGTAATATTTTTATAATACTTGAGATATATTCAAATAGGAATCGGTGTAGTGAAAGGTACCGTATGAATGTTACGGGGATAAAAAAAAGAGCCACTGGGAAGGCAATAAAAATATCAGCTCAGAAGCAACCATACAAGCACAAAGGTATCGAGGTAAGCAACTACGGATGATTATAGGCAAGTAAGGACATCACAGAGGTTCGTAATAAGCTCACAGCTTTACGAGAGTCAAGTGTTCTCCCTAAGTACTACAACTAAAGATTAGCTGAGGAGATAAGGGAGAATACTTCAACCTAAGCACAAGGACCTAAAGAGGAAATGGTCATGTAACAACAGTCTCACAATAATATTGTAAGCACTCCAAAGGAAAGTGGCACCTACAGTGGCTAATAAATGGGAAGTAAGAATTAAAAATAATATTCGAGATCATATGAGTTGTATAAAAACTCTGGCAAGTATGGGCACTAAGATAAGCTAAGTATGGACGCAATAAGGGGACAGAAAGACCAGGAAACGTAATAGCTTATATTGAACGAAAGCTAAGATGGAACGAAAGAATTATTTGATGAATGATCCAGAGTTAGTATATTATGGATACACTCAAGATTTTGGAGCATTATCCAGGAAGCATATTTCCTGACAATCATACGGCCATAGAAGAATCCGGTATAAATTAAAAGAAATAATTTAGCCCAGGGCATAGACAAAGGATTGAATTTTTAGAAGATTGTATCATGGATATTCCATAATGCCCATGAAAGGCTAAGGTAATAACTGATACCATGAGCTACAGACCGGAAGATAGCTTAAGCCTACGTAAAAGGTGATCAGAAGGAAGAGGAAACTAAAGAATTACATCACCCAAGTAAATCAGAAGTCTGATTATTGGACCTAGAAAAATTATAAAAGTTGTGCTTGAGAACATGAAAGAATCACTCTTAATATCAGATGTTCAAGAGAAATAACACAACCACCATAATATATAATGGCTCTGCCGGGAATCCAGTTAGAAGAAGTACCTGCCTCATAAGAAGTCAGTACGAAGCTCCCATCGGATTGTGTATGTACCAGAGGTATGAGTATTATGATAGAGCTTCAAGTTATGGACGTGAATTACACCTAGGTGGAAAGGAGATCAAGAAAGAGATAGAAGATACGATGCGAGATTTTAAGGTAAGTAAGGTATATGTGAACAATGTATGAGATACTCAAAGGAAGAAGATCGTAAATAGTCCATACTTCGGATACAAGGCTATAAGTATGGAGATCCAATAACTAGGAGTGATAGCGGCATCGTCGGCGACATGACCTACAGCCTATGGTTTCTAAGTACTGAGAGATCTAGTTAAGAGAATAGCGAAAAGTTGGAGACAATGTGATGTCTCGTTTGACGTTCCTGAATAACATAAGAAAATCTATGGTACAAGAAAATTGAAGGAAAGTTTATAAATGGATATGTATGGGTTGCAAGCCAAAGTATGGTAGAGCGATAAGGTTTTAGGAAGTCAGGAATAAGGATAAGAAAGGGCGAGTGAGAAGGCGACAAGAATGGATAAGTCCTCACGATTAAGTCGACGAAAACAAGAAGAGCTTATGGTTTCTCTAAGCTATACAAAGCTCAGTATAGCCTGAATGAACTCAAGGGGGTCTAAGACTAATGACATTTAGAAGAAATGAAATACTGCCCTGCTAATAGAATGAAGGTGTAATTTTGATGGATAAAAGTCCAATAGTATGAGGTGAGATTACACCATCAGTTTTAAGGATAAGCAATGCGTGTAACCTGGAGTTGGTTGCAGACCTCAATAACGACAAATCGAAATAAGAATTATGGTGTAGTATGAATTACGTAGAGGCCGTAAAGTCATACGAATGGACAATCAGGTCTATGAAAAAAGATATAGCCATATTCAAAAATTCTACAAAGTACCGAGCAAAGAGCTTTAGTACACCTATAGATGCCAGAGAGACATCCTATTAAGCCTTGTATATGTTTACAAAATAAGGCCTAGAGATTGGCTAAAAGCTGGACGAAAAAGGAGAGAAAAATCGCATAGGCACACTTACAAGGTTAGTATCGTAGAGGCTTCATGATAGATGGTAGCAACACGAGATTTGAAAGAATTCGATCGCAAGTTGTAGCATGGGAAAGAGGCCTAAAGGGGGAATGCCCTAGACTTTGGATTTATTCACAGAACAACAGCCAAAATGGCAAGGAGAGTATTAATGTATTCACAAGAGCTATAAGTAATGAAAATAATAAGAGCATCAGTCAACATTCGAGGATGAATGTTCCAAACGGGGGAATGATGTTATGCCCCGCAATATTATATCGATATTACGTCTTGCATTATTAAATTACGATAATGTTACGCCTTGCGGTAATGTACGTTGAATTTGTCGTAAGATAACTGACATCAGTTCAAGGACAAGATTATTTGGAGAGTATAAGTATTATGTTATTTCAAACAAGTGACGAGTAAATTCGTGAAGTGGGGGTAAGCAAATCGAAGAAAACGAATTTTGTCGAAGTTTGGCATTTTGGGATAAAATACGGCCGGAGCTAAAATACCCGGTATTTATGGACTAGCGCCATACAAGGTAGTAGATACTATCTGGCCATGATAGTAAGGTGTATAAGGTATGTTAAAAATAAGTAATATTTTAAGTAAGTGAGAATAATATTCAATTTTATGGGCAATTGATTAATTACCGGGTAACGGACATTACCTAATTAATTGGGGATAATTTAGATAAGATTAAATCCCACCCCCATAACGTGGCAGCCACACAAAGATTAATTAAGTGACTAACCATTTTGGTTGGAAAGATGGCAAGTCTTAAGACTAGTTTTAGGTTCTTTCATTCTTAAGAAACGAGCCTAGCTTTACAAATATATAGAAAAATGAAAGAGAAAGATAGTGACTAGAGAGGACGAAGAAACTTGGTCTGTTGAATTTACCCAGCACCAGCAGGAAATGACTTGAACTATTAAGTCTCTTATATTTAGCTAGAAAAAATTATTTAAATTAGAATTTGGTAAAGAGTTCTGTTAGTGAAGTTATGTTTTGAAAAAGAAAAGTTTATGAAAGTAGAAGATCAATGGGTGAGTGTAGATTTTGAAACTTCAAACTACAGTTCAACTTGAAAGTTTTCAAAGTTCAAGTATAGATTTTGTTTCCAATTTCACAAACGCCAACTTGCAACGTGAAACCTCTTTATGTGCAAGTGAACTCACGAATGCCACCTTGGTGCTTTGACACGTGACAAAACAGAAAAGGAGCTGTTGACGCTTATAATCTGAGTTTTCCGTTATAGGTTTCCGTCAAGGGAATCAGTTCAGGTATGTTAAGGCTAAGCCCTTCTTTCATTTAGTATTATCTCGTCATTACATTCATATCCCGAAATTTACGTATATTTTGCTAGTCTCGCAAATTGCATATATTTTCCTAGTGTTGTAAGTTATAATATTCTCCTTATCGGGACTTTATATTCAGTTGAGTATTTCCTTCTTCCAGTCAAGAGAGCAGAGAGATTATATATATACTCCCTCCGTTTCAATTTATGTGAACCTATTTCCTTTCTGGTCCGGGCCAAAAAGAATGACCTCTTTCCTTATTTGAAAATAATTTACCTTCATGCAATGATTTATAGCCACACAAAATATTTGTGCCTCATTTTACACCACAAGTTCAAAAGTTTTCTCTCTTTTCTTAAACTCCGTGCCCAGTCAAATGGGTTCACATAAATTGAAACGGAGGGAGTATATATATTTTTTTTATTACCATCGAGCTATAATCGATGGGCAGGCCCCTATTGGGCAACCTCTGATCAGATGGTAAGTTATATGACGATCCTACTGTGGCCGAGCGCTTATGAGCAAGCCTAGTTGGTCGAGATACAGAGTCTAGTATGACCGAGCGCTTATGAGCAAGCCAGTTTTTTATATATATATATATATATATATATATATATATAT
>MU790313.1:111211-122181 GCA_026770625.1 Nicotiana glauca
TTTAGAGATAGCAGTTGTTAGGTTGACTCTCTGTGGATTCGACCCTGAGCTTAATACTTGGGTTTTATTTGCAACGTCCGCAGAATCCTATTTAGAGGATATACTTTGGGCGTGATCACCAGTCAAATGGGTTCACATAAATTGAAACGGAAGGAGTATTTATTTATGACATTTATGAACACTATGTAGTATTCTCTATGATGGCAGGGGCGGATGTAGAGCATGAAATACGGGTTCCCGGGAACCTAGTAACTCTTGAATAAACTCTATATTTATGTTAAAAAATTCACTAAATATTTGTAAATATCTAACTGTGAAACCAGTTTTATTGTATATTAATTTAAAATTACGGTAGAAACTCATAAGGCTCAAATCCTGGATCTGCTTCTGTATGATGGGACCTATCACATTCGACGGGTCAAAACGAGACGTGGAGGACAGAGAACTATCACCTACGTTGCTAAGACATATCCTTCAAAATATTATTGTATTCGTGTTACATCTTCTAAAAATATATTCCCTCGTTTTAATTTATGTGAACTTATTTAACTGGGCACGGAGTTTAACAGAGAATGAAGACTTTTGAAATTTATGGTCCTAAACAAGTCAAAAAGAGGTCTGGAGTATTTGTGTGGTTATAAAAGCTTCTCATTAAGTGTAGAGTTATAAGTTTAAGTTAAATTGTTTCTAATTTTAGAAAAGGATCATTCTTTGTTAAACGGACCAAAAAGAAAATAGGTTCACATAAATTGAAATAGAATGAGTATTATTTGAATGATCATAAATACAACTAAAAGCATTTTAAAAAAATATGAAGAATATATATTATCACCCAAGAGACTACATCAAGGAAATGTGTTTAATTTAGTTTGAAGTTTTTCAAAGAGGAACTGAGAATTTAAGGAAGGCCGATAGCGATAAAAGAAAGAAAGAGGGCGTTAACTGAGCCGTTAATGGTGGTTATTGGCCGTTAAGTCGTTGATTCTGGCGGTTACGCATTTGGAATTATTCGTCAAACTTCCCACGTGACTGTCGCACTCAATAACCGTAATACGTGGCGAAGATTTGGACCTATTCATTTTTTGCCCCATATTTCGCCAAGACTTCAAATTTCCTCCATATTAATGTTCCACGTTGCTGCAATCTGATGGTTTACCTTTTAGTATTTTAAAATTCAGTCTACTTATTTTAGGCACTTTGATAGTGAATTTGTCCCCTCCATTGTAGTATCCCTCCAGTTTATCAAGTGCAGATTTAATTTTATCACATCTGTCAACTATTAGATCTAAGGGTCAATACTTGATTAACAAAAACACCCCCTTATACCATGGTTCAATGAAAAAAATCTGGGTCAATTCAGTACCATTTATTACGCAAGGATAAAAAACGTATCCGAATATTTTGCAAAGGAAATTCCTTTTGGTTGGAGAAAATATTTTCTTACCATAAACAGCATACATTCAAGAGAGAAATGGAGATCAAGAACAACAAAAGATTAAACTTTTTACATGGTAAAATAGCAAACGATTGCAAGAAAATAGAAAATCATTTAGAGCCTGTTTGGGCATACAAAAATTTTTCTTTTTTTCAAACTTTTTTTTGAAAACAATGTTTGGTTATTCCATTCTTACCATTTTTTCCTTTTTCACTTGAAAATCCATTTTCAAATTTGAAAAATTGGTTCTCACTAGGGGTGTACATGGACCAGGTTGGTTCGGTTTTCACCAAAACCAAACCAAACCTACTATATTGGTTTGGATTGATTTGGTTTTGTCGGGTTTTTCTATTACATGAATATTATTTCAACTTACTTTGTTAAAATTATAGATAAAGCTTTGATAAGTGAATATATGTTTAGTAAATATGAAAAAAATTGATAAACATATGATCTATTAAAATATTCTAATGGGAGAATTTTTTTAGTAATACATGATAGTTATTTTCTTAGTCCTCTAACAATATTTTTTTGTTAATTTACGCTTTCAGGGTTAATACATGAGAGGATCCCAAATATTTCTACATTTTCTAAAAAAAATCACTATAAACTCTTAAAAATATAAATAAAATTTATATATTTATATGTCGGTTTGGTTCGGATTTTTTCACTCAATACCAAACCAAGTCAAACCAAACCTAGTCAGGTTTTTTAATCGGCTTGGTTTGGTTTTTCGGTTTTGTGCGGTTTTCCGGTTCGGTTTGAACACCCCCAGTTCTCACCACTTTTTCAATTGAAAATGGGAATTTGCTAGTTTTTAGTTTTATAAATTTACCCTACGTTTTTAAAATTTATAAAATGGCCCCATCAATTTTTCATCTTCGGCAGGTACATCTTTGGCGACTGATGGTGGAACATCAGTCCTAGTTGATACTTGAACTCTGCCTACTGGAAGTTTGATTATACGGTTATGAAAAATATGTGGCTATGCCTGCTTTTGCACCTTCTCTGTGTGTTAGTAGAATTAGAAAATGTGATATTGATTTTGCATCTTCTGTGTATTGCAGTAAAGTAGAATATGATAACAGTTAAATAATACAGCATTTTGATTGTTTATTTCAAGTAGGATAATCAAATTGAGGTAGTTTTGATATTTTTACAAGTTGTGGGGGTATAAATCATGTTTCATGATTTTGAAAAAAAAGACATCCAAATACCAAATTTAGAATTCATGTCCAAACGCCTACTTAGTGAGCCAAAGTTTTTCTGGAGATTAATAGTGTTTCAGAATCATATATTTGATAACCCTGCTCCATGTTTTTTTAGTTGATTAATATAGAAGGATCAATCTTGTACTTTTGTAGTCAGCGATACAACCATGTGAAAGAGCTTAGGTTTTGGGAGAAGTTACTGATGATTTTTGGAGACATGAACCATAAAAAAATATAATAATATCATGAAATGAGTTTTTTTATTCTTGCTGGGAAGTAGTAGTAAATTTCCTGGAGGAGTAGCACGATTTTAGCATAGATTTATGTGCCAATAGGGAAAGAATAAAACATACAATTTGTGGGACTTAACCATGGTATAAGGGGGTGTTTTAGTTAAACAAGTATTGTCCCTTAGATCTTATAGTTGACGGTAGGAGTGTACAAACCGAACCCAAAAACCGCACCAAATCGAAAAGTCAAACCAAACCGATTAAAAAACCCGACTCGGTTTGGTTTGATTTGGTTTGGTATTAAATAAAAAAATCCGAATCAACCCGACATATAAATATATAATTTATATATATATATATATATATATATATTATTTAAGATTTTATATAAAATTTTCTTTAAAAAATATCTAGAAATATTTGGGATTCTCTTGCGGGATATAAATTTTAATAGAATATGAAGTGCTCCATATTTATTGACCTTAAATAATAGGTTGTATGATCAGTTTCTTATCAAGTGTTACTGAAATACGTCCATCTCTTTGTTCTTACATATTCATATCATATGTTAAGATGTATTAAATTCTTATATCTTTTTCGAATGTGAAGTGGTTATTAATATTTAGGTATCATATTAATTTTTATGTTTAATTACTAAATTCGGATAACCTGAAAGTGTATGTCAACGAAAAATTATTGTCATAAAAAAATAATTATTATGTGTTAACTAATGAAATTCTCGCATAAGAATATTTTAATTAATAATATATTTGTCAACTTTTTATATTTTTACTAAATAGATGTATACATATCAAATATTTAATAAAGTAAGATTGAAAGAATATGTAAGTAATAAAAACTCGAAAACTCGAAAAACCCGACAAAACCGAACCAATCCAAACCGATATAGTTGATTTGGTTTGGTTTTAATAAAAGTCGAACCAACCCGGTCCATGTACACCCCTAGTTGACAAGTGTAATAAAATTAAAGGTGCACTTGATAAACTGGAGGGATACTGCAATAGAGGAGATCCGCTTCCGAATTTGTCTACACATGTTAATGTTTAAAACTGAAATTATTATGATACTACTTATATAGGAGTATAAGTTTATTTCGTATTCCATAGCCTCTGCTACTAGTTACTTGTATGGGTCAAAAATTATCTTTGATATGACCAGGCCATGTCAGCACACTTATAGCCTTCATTGGTTGCCATTTGCTACCAGCGACGTCTCCACGAAAGACTTACCCCAGGTCGAAGTAGCCTCGAAGTGATGAAGGGCGCGGCCGAAGAGTCAGCAAAGATCACAATCGTGAAGTCATCGTAGTTCAGGGCCGAGGTCGATCACCTTAGACAGAGTTATAACGGCTAGTTTTAAGATAGGACATAAAAGAGAACATTCTAGTAGATATACTCTACACTTGTACTCTTAGGATTTCTAGGAACATGTTCCCTATACATAGCAAGAGACACAATGATAGGGGACATAAGATATTCATTTGTAAAAAGCACATTGACTTTATAGAGAGAATCTAGTCTTATTGCAAGCATATAAAAATAACCTTTTTACTAAGATTCTTGTCTAGCAGTTCCACCGGATCCAAGAATAACCTAAGTGTTCAAGGCTTATCAATTATTCATCATTGCCAGAAGGAATATACACTAATCTCACCCCTTTTCGGGTGATTCATACATTTTATTTACTTAAATTCCGTTTATTATCATTTATTACTATTTAATATCATATTCCATCTTTTTGGATCATTGAGTAAGTTATTATTGCTTACGTTCGTTGCCATCCGAAAAATACACTAGTTATTTGTCACAACACTGATATCTTTATCTTTAAGATATTATTTTTAACTAAGATTAACTCTTCTTTATTTTAATCTAAGTGGTTCAACCAAAATCTATATTTTTGGTCAAGCAATTTGGTCGTTGGTGGGGACTTCTTAGTTATTTTTAGTTTCTTTTAGATCTACAGCTAACGTGAGTCACTAACCTCACAAACCCCAAGATCTTTCTCTTTCTTTGCACGTACAAAAACCTACATAATAGGTAACCAAGGAGAGAGGACGAAAGTAACAGGTCAAGCAAAGGTGATTGTTAGTTCCAATTCGATGTTAAAACACGTACAGAAGATATATGAGTACATAATAAATCATAAGACACAATGGGATAGTATATTAAGTCATGCCTGCAGGGAGAAGGATCTATGGTCCATAGAATTGAACATGCGGCTGCACATGGGGACTCGTGGACCGCACATTATTGTTGCGCGGCTGTAGAAGTAAAGTACGATCCATACATTTGTAATTGCAGCCACACTTCTGAGGCTCAAAAATGTTAACTTTCGATGGTAGAGAATTTGCTAATCTGCGGCTGTAAGAGTATTTCGGTGATCTGCACAATTAGACTTGCGGCCGCACATTGGAGTCTCCAAGTGAGTACTCTCTGATGACAGAAAATGTGTTGATTTGTAGCTGCAAGGGAAAATCTGTGGCCCGCACAATTTGAATTGCGGTTGCAGATTACTTCCTCTCTGATTTTTCCAAAATTTGAATCTACGGACCGCACAAATTCATGTGCGGCCACAAATTTCAAATAATTACAGGTAGAAAATATTTTTAACTTTGATTTTTCAATTTCTTGCACAAATAGACATGTCAACATTATTAAAACATGAAATTTCACGAACCCAGTCCCCGTAGAGAATGTATCAAGTTAACCCAGTTCAGATCTATCCTACATATACACACATTTGAACTCTAATAACATATGTCCTAAAAAGGAACCAAAAAATCTACAAATTAAACTATCTAAAAAGTTTATTATGAAATTGAAGCATACCAAATAGAGTAAGTGTAATAAGTAGCTAATAGAGGTGGCTTTGTGTGTAACAGTGAAAATCTTCAAGAAATTTTAGCAGGGCACAATGTTTGTTCAAAGAGTGAAAAATATAAACTGAAGCCTATAGTTCTATTTATACGGACTGTTTGATAAGGAGAAGAAGGACGAGTGCGGTCCACACTCTTTCACCTAGGGGCTCATCATATAACTTCATCTGTGGTCCGCATATTTTTAGGTGCGACCGCAAGCAAATTTCATGTGCGATCGTAGATCAACCTCTGCACTGACAAGCTTAAACTTCATAGAGTTGGTATTTTTGACATTTCAAATGTGCGGCCCGGAAGAGAAATGTGTGGCCTCAATGCTCTTCTGCTAAGGCACATAGAAATATGCGGTCCGTACAATTTTTGAATACTTAGCCATATATTTCTTTCCACAATTCCTTTAAGTCACACTCATCCCCGTAGCACACTTCAAATCAATTTAGAACAAAAATAACACATAATTACAAAAAAGGAAAAGAAACATGGGTTGCCTCCCAAGAAGTGCTTGATTTAACGTCGCGACATGATGCAGAATACCCTCAAGTGAAATGAACGACCTCCATACGTGGCTATCTCTAATATTTTCCAAGTAGTGCTTCACCTAGTGACCATTGACTCGGAATACTTTATTGTTTTTGTTCATCAAGTCTAATGCACCAAAAGGTGTCACACCTACAATTTCAAAAGGACAACCGCGTTTGGATTTTAGTTTCCCGGGAAAAATCCTCAACCTTGAGTTAAACAATAATACAACATCGTCCACCTTGAATTCTTTGTTCCAAACGTATTTGTCACAAATATATTTCATCTTTTCTTTGTACAAGGATGTACTTGCATAAGCATTGTACTGGAACTCATCCAATTCATTCAAGTGTGCAATTCTCAAGTTAGCGGCTACATCCCAATCAAGATTCAACTTCTTTAGCGCCCACATGACCTTGTGCTCTAGTTCCACCAGAAGATGACAAGCTTTTTCGAACACCAACCAGTATGGTGACATTCCGATAGGTGTTTTGTAATCCGTCCGATAAGACCATAATGCATCATCAAGCTTCTTGGGCCAATTCGTCTGATTAGCATTCATCGTTTTGGACAAGTTACTCTTTATCTCTCGGTTGGAGAATCCACTTGCCCACTAGCTTGTGGGTGATAGGGAGTCGTGACTTCATGGGTAACACCATACTTGCTAAGTAAAGTGTAGAAAACCTTGTTGTAAAAAAGTGATCCCCATTGCTTATAATTGCACGTGGAGTGCCAAACCTTGTTAAAATATTCTTCTTCAAGAAAGACACCACACTTCTCGCTTCATTGTTGGGTAAAGCAACAACCTCAACCCATTTGGACACATAATCACAGCGACCAAAATGTAGGTTTTTCCACAAGAACTGACAAAAGGGCTCATGAAGTCAATACCCCCCACATTAAAAATATGAATCACCAAAATGGTAGTGAGGGATATTTCATTTTTCTTTGAGGTTCCACCGACCCAATGACATTCATCACATCTTTTCACTAACTCACTTGCATCCTTGTAAAGAGTGGGCCAATAGAAACCACAACTAAGCGCTTTGTTTGTCGTTCTCGCGCCACCATGATGACCAGCATATGGCGAAGAATGACAAGACCCTAGAATTTTACCTTGCTCTTCTCCCAATACACGTTTTCTAATCACCACATCCGTACAAATTCAGAAAAGGTATGCTTCGTCCCAATAATCATATTGACAATCATGTTTGAGATTTTTCCTTTGGCTTGAAGAGAAATCATCCGGTATGATTCCACACACAAGGAAATTTTCTAAATCCGTGAATTATGAAACCTCTTTCACTTAAATAGCCAATAGTTTCTCATCGGGAAAGGAGTCATTGATTTCGAGGACATCATGTGTCCTCCCCTCCTTTTCTAAATGAGACAAGTGGTCTGCCAGTTGGTGTTTACTACCTTTTCTATCTTGGATGTCAATATCAAATTCTTGCATAAATAATACCGATCTCATTAACCGAGCTTTGGAGTCCTTTTTTCTCATAAGATAACGAAGCGCTGGATGATCCGTGAGGACAATTACTTTTGCACCCATCAAGTACGGGCGAAACTTCTCAATTGCAAACACAATGGCAAGGAGCTCTTTCTCCATAACGGTATAGTTGACTTGGGCACTATTCATGGTCTTACTAGCATAGTAGACCGGATGAAAAATCTTGTTGTTGTGTTGCCTCAAAATAGCCCTAATCGCAACGTCACTTGCATCACTCATGAGTTCAAAAGGGACACTCCAATTTGGAGCAGTGATGATGGGAGTATTTTTCAACTTGAGCTTCAATAATTAAAATCTTCTCATGCAATCATCATTGAAGTTAAACTTCGTATATTTCACGAGAAGCTTGCACAACGAGTTCACCACCTTAGAGAAATCATTGATGAAATACCGGTAAAAATCTGTATGGCCTAAGAAACTCCGCATACCCTTTACTGAAGTTGGAGATGGAATTTTGGAAATCACCTCAATATTTGTCTTGTCAACATCAATTCCATTCCTTGAGATTTTGTGTCCAAGGACAATGCCTTCTCGACCATGAAATGACATTTCTCCCAATTGAGCACCAAACTGGTTTCTTCACATCTAGCCAACACTTTGTCCAAGTTTGCAAGACAATCATCAAAAGAATCTCCAATCACCAAGAAATCATCCATGGAAACTTCAAGGTATTCATCCACTATCTCCGTAAAAATAACCATCATACACTTTTTAATAGTCGCCGATGCATTGCACAAACCAAATGGCATCCGCTTGAACGTGAAAGTACCATAGGGACATATAAAGTTTGTTTTCTCTTGATCTTCTGGAGCAATGAAAATTTGGCTTTATCCCGAGTACCCATCAATAAAGCAATAGAAAGTACGTCCGACCAATCTATCGAACATTTGATATAAGAAAGGAA
This sequence comes from Nicotiana glauca, assembly GCA_026770625.1. Classification (NCBI taxonomy): domain Eukaryota; kingdom Viridiplantae; phylum Streptophyta; class Magnoliopsida; order Solanales; family Solanaceae; genus Nicotiana; species Nicotiana glauca. Next base: position 119,923 of record MU790313.1, read on the forward strand.
GTGGAAAGTGATCCTTCCTTATGACTTTCTTGAGCTTGCGATAGTCCATATACACCCTCCAACCGGTCACCGTTCTTATAGGAATCAACTCATTCTTGTCACTGGTGACCACAATCATGCCCCCCTTATTTGGGACACATTGAACCGAAGAGGTCCTGAACTATCGGAGATGGGGTAGACAACCCCAGCATCCAACCACTTGATAATCTCCTTTAAGACAACTTCTTGCATAGCCTCATTAAGTCTCCTTTGATGCTCAATGGATGGTTTGGCACCATCCTCTAACTTGATATTATACACGCAAAAGGCGGGGCTTATCCCCTGAATATCCGCCAAGGTCCACCCAAAAGCCTTCTTCCTCTTTTGTAGCACCACCAATGTGGAATCTATTTAAACGTTAGTCAAACAAGAGGAAAAAATAACCGGTAAATTAGTACAAGGATCAAAAAATTCATACTAAATATGTGGCTTCAACTCCAAGGTAGGAGGCTCTTTGTAGGAGGAAGAGTCATATTTTCAAGATCTAAGGACAAGTTTCGGGGTGCATGGTTGTATAACCCCATTCCATGCAAAGAATTCACACATTCCATAAAGTTATCCATTTCGTAATCATCAAAGTTAAGCAAGACATCTTCCAACATATCACCAATATTGATTGTACCACTTGTGTCATCAAAAATGACATCGGTCACAAAATCCATAAAAGAACACATATCATTGCAGTTTGGTTGCCGCGTGGATTTACACACATGGACTGCCACTTTTTCATCACCAACCTGGAAGGTAAGTTCTCTGGCTTCAACATCACAATGAGATTTTCCCGTAGAAATGAAAGGTCTTCCAAGAATAATCAGCACTTCATAATCAACCTCACAACCTAGAATGGCAAAATTCACCGGGAGAATGAATTTATCCAACACGAACCAAGACATCTTCATTCACTCCCAAGGGCCTCTTCATAGTACAACATACCATTTGTAATATCATAGAAGTGGGTCTTAGTTGCACAATTCCCAAAGTATTGAAAATCGAATAGGGCATTAAAGATACTTTTCCCAAGATCACAAAGAGCTTTAGCAAACTCGTCACTTCCAATTGTACAAGGGATCATGAAAGAATTGGGATCCTCTAACTTAGGAGACATTGAATTCACAATTGCACTCACTTGATGAGTGACTTTGATGGTTTCAAAATTCATTGACCGTTTCTTTGTTACATGATCCTTATAAACTTCGTAAAACTAGGTAGTTGTTCCAAAACTTCAACTAATGGCACATTGACTGAGAGACTCTTCATCTTTTGAATGAACTTTTTGAATTGATTATCACCATTTTTCTTGACAAGTCTTTGAGGGTATGGAGGTGGAGGATTAGGAAATGGTGCCTTAGCCTTTTGCATTACCGACTCCGGTATGTCAATAATGTGTTCCCTAGACGGCTTCACCTTCTCTTGAGTCTATTCTACGCTATTATCAATATCAATCCGAACTTTATCATTAGGCTGCACTACATTGTTCGAGATCTCCTTTTCTTGCATCAATTTATCATCATCAACAAGTTGCCTTTGAATTGAGGTGGGTGCATTCCCACCTCTTCCACTTCTTGTGGTAACGTCCATGTAATGCTCTGTGTTATTTTCACCCTTTAGTTTTACTACCGTGTCACTTGGTAGTAGCTCCTTAGGACGAGATTTAGTGTGAGCACCAAATTTTTTCCCTACATAAGAAATTACTCATAAAATATTCAAAAATAGTTTAGTGACTTTTACAGAATTCGGACCTTTTATTTTTATTTGTTTGGCATTCATTTGCACTTTTAGCATGTTTTAGTAGCATTTCAAATCACAAAAATGATTAAAAAAATATTTTTTTTCTTTTTTCTTTTTGCGTCTTTAGATTTTTACTTGCATTATTAACATTTAATTTTTATTAAAATACAAAAATACCTTAATTTGTTTTATATTTTAGGTTCAAAATTAATTGATTGATCTGAAAATCAAAATTGGGCCAAAACTTATTTCAAAATGGCCAAATTTTCGGCCCAATTTTCTTTCACCAACCCAAGCCCATCCCTCCTCACTCCCTCAAACGTCCTAATACATACACATTAGAGAGGGACCTAATTTAGAGATCACCACCCTGAAGAAGAACAAAACGGTGCACCCCTCTCATTCTATCATCTCCCCATCTCCTTTGCCTAGACCTGTCGTTGTTGTCGGAGTGGTTGACGACCGACGACCACCGTAGACCCCCCCCCCCCC
>MU790313.1:122631-133858 GCA_026770625.1 Nicotiana glauca
TAATATCTCAAAAGCTACCATCGATGGCTATTGTTTCATCGGAGCTACTCTTAGATCTGATCGAATTTTTTATTTTCTAATGAACTCCATTAACTCCAATGAAACCATATCGTCTTGGTGGTGTTGGCGCTGTCTGTGTCATTGTGACTAGAGCAGGACAGAAGTATTGTAGAAGGAGCTTGAAATTCGAAAATCTAAGATCCTAAAATCCAAAACAAAAAAAAAGGTAGAGGTTTAGACTGATTTTGCATTCAAATAGTTCGAAAAAGAAGAAAAAAATTGTGATTTGTTTTTGTTGATTCAAGAAAGCTTTCTTTGTCATTTCACTAAATTTAGAGTTTGGTTTTAATCTGAAATCAAAGTCGAATATGTTGTTCCTGAGCTGCTAAGTTCTGTATCCAATTCCAGCCTTTATTTGGGTTGTTCTTCTGCAATTTCCCTGCTATTAGGTATGTATTCCTTTAAGATATGTTCGGATTTACTATGATATGGAATTACAAAAGCAAACCCCTCAGTTGCTTTGTATGGTATTCTGGAAGGTAGCTCATGACTATTTTTAGTTCATTTATAACTTTTGGACTGCAGTTGTTTAGTTCATTTATAACTTTATAGAAGCCTTTCATTTGAAGAAAAAATAAATCAGTCAAAATCCAAAAATATTTTCGAAGGCTTTACCAAAAAATCAAAAAAAAAATATTGTTTTTTTCTTTAGAAGTCTTTCTTTCAAAAATTTAGAAAAAAAAGAAAAAATTTAAAACCAAAATCCAAAAATATTTTCTTTCATCTTTATAAGCCTTTCTTTCGAAAAAAAAAAATTCATATCCACAAAAAAAAGAGTTAGTTTTTTTTTCTTTATTCTTGATCTTTCCGAACTACGCAAAATCTGATTCATGTTCCCATATGATACGTAGGCAACCCACATCAGGTTCGATCGACTATTTAAAAAATGAAAAAATTTAAAAAAAAATGATGATGATGATAAAAACAAGGACCGATGGAGTCCATTTTAACGTGTCTCTTATTTTGAACTATGAAGAAAGTTTGAGATGGCCGGTTTGTGGTAAGCTGGAAATACAAGATCCAAGGGAAAAATGCCATTGACAACTGACATCGAAGTTGTTACGAGTGGTCAAGAGACTCGAGGTCAGAGGGTTCAACAAGAATCTACTGTGGTTGCGGAAAATGGAGTACTGAAACAAAAAATGACTGAAATGTGTCAAGCATGGGCCAATGGCCAAGGACCTCCATTTTCTTCTCATGGTTTCCCAGAGTTCACATCCATCTCGACTACTACCATTCCGGTCTCATTGTCTGACCAATCCTGTCCACCTGGGTTCAGTCTTTATCCCAACTATACGAATACAACTAGAACTTCTATTGCATTATCCCAAAGTTTTCCATTGATAGCCAATCAGACAACCACTACTGTTATGTCCATCTTCACCATCCCACTGCTGGCGGTGATGCAAAGAAAAACTTATGAGTCATAATTTGCTACCCAACAAGAGCAATACCACTCTCCTGAGGACCAATTATTCCTATTTGATCTTCCTGTAAAGATTCAGAAGCCTGCCTGAAAGATGGTATAGGAAGAAATAACCCAAAGAATGAAAAGCTTAGAACAACAGTTAAAAAACATGCAAGGGCTGGAAGGTTAGAAGAGTATTGCCTTCAAGGATCTATGTATATTCCCCGATTTTCATTTGCTACTTGGTTTCAAGACTCCAAAATTTTAAAAAGTATGATGGACATGGAGACCCCATAGCCCACCTGAAAAGGTATTTCAATTAGCTAAGAGGTGCAAGCAGAAATGAAGAATTGATAATAGCTTATTTTGGGGAAAGCGTTATGGGAGCAGCCTTCGAATGTTTTATGGATCAAAATACCTCTCACTGTCATGTCTGGGATGACATGGCCCGGGCCTTTGTCAAACAGTTCCAATACAACATCGACACCGCTCCAGACCGCAATTCCCTTTCAAACATAAAGTTTCAGGGAATATGCCATTAAATGGACAGAGCAAACAACTAGAGTTAAGCTACCCATGGATGACCACGAGCTAATCACTATCTTCCTTCAGGCGCAAGATCCAAATTACTTTCAAAACATGATGTCCGCAGTTGGCAATTCCTTCTCAGAAGAAATTAAAATGCGAGAAATGGTAGAGAATGGCCTTAAGACAGGCAGAATTATAAGTTAAGCAGCAATCAATGCTACAACTCTGGCTGCCCAAATTGAATATGTTAATTTTAGTGACACGACTAAGATAGATAAAGAAATCATGATGACATTAGGATCGAGAAGAGGTCCTAAGAGAACATCTCGAAGGTATGACCAGCCTCGTCTGATTTTCGTTGATTTTCCTGAGCACCACTATCCACCTCAGAACCCACAATACCCTGTTGCTCCACCTCAGTATGTTGTCCAGCCACCAAGACACCCTAGAAGGCGAGCACCAACACCAAAAAATCTCCACCAGCCTCCATAAAATTTTCAAGTGCCATATAACCCACATCCAAGCTAGGGGTATAGAGGGGAACAAAGGTTGAAAGATAATTTACACCAATAGGAGAGTCTTATGCAAGCTTATTTGAGAAGTTAGAGCATTATAACATGATTGTACACATTCTTTCAGATCATGTGGAACCACGTGCAAAAAGCTTTGACTCTTATGAAAGGTGTGAATACCATTCCAATACCGGGGGGCACAATGTTGAAAGCTGTCAGAATTTGAAAAGAGAAATAGAAAGGATGATCCAAGAAAAGTTGATTGTGATCCAAGATAGTGACACCTAGAATATCACGCAGGACCTTTACCTGCACATGATGATGCACACTTTGTGGGGATGATACTTGGTGGCATGGAGTATGAGAATTCTCTCAGGAACTTCTTTAATGACGTTAATGATATTAAAATTGGAGAAGGCCTGGGTGATTCTGATGAGAAAATTTGTGGCTAAATATCAAAGCTTAGCAATTGAAAAGTCATTACCTCATCACTAGGAAGGAATCTTGGTAGCTTATTTTGATATTTTTTCTATTATCTGGGATATTTCAGGGTTGTGATCAAGATTTTATTTGTTTTTATTGAGTCAAACCTTTTTATCCTTCTATTCAGTTTATGTGAGCGTTGTATGGTTGTTCTATTGCTATTTTCATTATTCGGGTTATTTTAGGGTTGTAACTCGGATTTTAGGCTGTTTGTCTTATTTTTAAACCCTTTTATCCTTTACTCTATGAAATACATTTTATCCTTTTTTGTCATTCCATGCTTAGTTCTTTCACCGCTAGTTCTAGTGACATGACATGCATGCGGAATTTGTGGTCAGATCTTAGAAAATTAATTTAATATTGAATTGGATAATCAAGAAAAAGACATTTTTGAAGAAGAATCAATTGAAGTTTGTTGGAAATTTGACGTTAATGGATGAACAGTGTCTTTGACCACGACACACCAAGAAGATAGACATGTTCATCAATGATGTGATTGCGAAAGGATACTATGTTTGGCGTTCTCAAGGTTGAGAGGCCCTTTTTCTGCTATCCAAACACTTTATACTGTTTGTTATCCCTTTTGTGCTTGTGTAATTTTCTTTGACAACCCTCTTTTGGAATCAAGTTTCGAGTTAAAAGTAAAAAAATACAAAAAAAAATGAAAAAATGATAAAAACAAAAGTCCATGCCCCTAGAGTACAAACTGGGGCAACTCTTAGAAAGTTCAAATAGTAAAAAAAAAGGAAGAAGAAAGTACAATCAAAGGTCCATGCCCCAGAAAATAGAAGCTAGGGCAAACTTGTTTTGAAAAAGAAAAGGAGAAAAAAAAGAAACAATAAGAAAAGATGAAAAAAAAGTTAGGTCAGATGTTTTAACAACGTTCAACCTGATTCTTTTAAAAAAAGGATACGTAGGCAGCCTCACATGGTTCAGTTCAACCAAATAAGAATTCCGTAAAAAAAATCCAATATCTAAAACTAGGGCATGTGTTTGTTTTAGTTTTTAAAAGAGTTGATTACAAGAGTTGTAAGTGTACAACCTATCATATTGAGTCTTCTTTGAGCCTTCATGTCGACCTTTCTTTCCAGCCCTATCCGAAAACCTTCCAAATAAAGACCTTTCAATATGCCTTCAAGAACGCCAAGAGAACCATGCAATGAGCAATGGTTATCACGCGACATAGAACACTATCAAGTTGCTCACATAAGAAAGCAAAAGAAAAAGAAAAGAAAATAAGAGAGTCTTACTAGTAAAAACCTTCACGGCCAGTGTAAGGCGACAGTAAGTAGAGAAAATAAATGAGAGACTTGTTAGTGAAAACTCCTCGGGGCACCAGTAGTCGAAAGTGAGTCGTGAGGCAGATGTAAAGAATTGACACGAACAAGCCCGACTTCAAAGGACATAAGAATGGTAAAAAGGAAGATTGGATTGGTTTGATAGATCAGGCGATTAAGTCAAAAATGCATGTCATGATCATTAAGGCTAGTTATTGGAGAAAAAACTCCTTCATTCTATACTCCCCAATAGGAGTATTTCTTGTTAATACTATTTCTTTGCATCATTGTGTCCTTCACTCTGAGTTCGCCCTTGTCAAAACAAGTAAGAAAAGATTTCAAAATCTACTACCTGCTTTTCAGTTGCACAAAGTAAATTTGGCTAGCACACTCAGTTGTTTTACTGTCAACATGCCTTGAGGATTCACATTCAAGATATCAGAAAAGGTCACCTAAGCAAAGATCTCCGGTTGGGATAAGGCTGATTGAGCCACAAAACACCAATGGCACTAGGAGCGAAACAATCAGGATTGGTACAAAAAGTAAAGGCCCCTTGGAAGCAACAACAAAACCTCCCAACAGTGCAGCCAACTACCAATGTAGTCGGTCTTCTAAAAGAGAATGATCACAAAGCCAGGCTGCCTAAGGCTCAAGGCCACAAACCAACCACCACTTTCAAAACTGATAACTTTTTCTTTGCTTGAAACAGGAACGAAGCAGTGCAAGGAAAATGGTTAAGAAAATAAAAAAAAATAAAAAAAAGAAAGAAAGAAGAAAATGAAAAGAAGAGAAGAGCCGACAAAGGGAAGTTTCTCAAATCTTTGCCTTTATCTGTCTTGTTAGTGTGCATCAAATTTTACCATTGCTCTTTACATTTTTCCTCCTAGGATAAAAGTCCTAGCCTGATGGATTTTCTCCCAATAAAAATCTTAGTCCGATGAATTTTTCTCCTGAGATAGAAAACCTAGTCTGATGAATTTTCTCCTAGGATAGAAATCTTAGGCTGATGAATATTTCTCCTAAGATTTAAAAAAGGGACCTAGTCTGAGGAACTTTCTTCTAGGATAGAAATCTTAGTCTGATGAATCTTTATCCTAAGATAACAAAAAAAGGGACCTAGTCTGATGGAATTTCTCATAGGATCAAGGTCTTAGTCTGATGCATTTTTCCTCCAAGGATAAAAAGTCCTAAGGTGACGGATTTTCCTCCTAATAAAAATCTTAGTCTGATGAATCTTTCTCTTAAGATAGGAAACCTAGTCTAATGAGTTTTATCCTAGGATAGAAATCTTAGTCTGATGAATCTTTCTTCTAAGATACCAAAAACAAAACAAAACAAAAATAAAAGACCTAGTTTGATGAACTTTTTTCTAGGATCAAAATCTTAGTCTGATAAATTTTTCTCCTAAGATAGGAAACTTAGTGTGATGAATTTTCTCCTAGGATAGAAATCTTAGTCTGATGAATCTTTCTCCTAAGAGACCAAAAAAAAGAGACCTAGTCTGATGAACTTTCTCTTGGGATCAAAATATTAGTCTGATGAATTTTTCTCCTAAAATGGAAAACCTAGTCTGATAAATTTTCTCCTAGGATAAACGTCTTAGTCCGATGAATCTTTCTCCTAAGATAACAAAAAAGACTAGTCTGATGAATTTTCTCCTACGTTAATTTTTTTTAAAAAAAGGAGCTCAGATTCTAAAAAGGGGTTAATTTTTAGTTTTCTTAAGTTATCAATCTTTAGTTTTCTAGAACAATCTTAAGTTTTCTTGAAATTAGGGGTCCCGCTGAGAATATAGTCAGTTTTTACTTTAGTCAAGCTTAGTTTATAGTTTTCTTCAAGCTCAATCTCAAATCTAGGAGACACACTTCCTAGTTTGGATTTTTCAGATTTTATTTCTATAGGAGAGAGACTTCCTAATTTTAGGTTAAAGGTTTCACCCCTAGGAGGCGCACTTCCTAGTTTGGGACATTCACATTTTTTTAGCAGATGCATTTACTAGTAAAAGTTTTCTTGGACGCACATCTTAGTTGAGTCTTTAATTTTACTCTCATCATTGCATAATTCATCTATTAGCTTCAAGGTTTTACGTATTAATTTTGATGATAACAAACCAATATAAATTAAAGAACAATTACTTGTGGCAATCTTATTTTTGTATAGGTTTATTCAAGAAAGAAGATGCTGGTAAAGATCCAAACAAATATGAGAAAGAGAATATCATTTGAAAGATTATCAAGGAAGATTATTTTCAGAGATTTAATCTCCAAGCGTCATAAAAGGAATAATATTTGAAAGTGAAAAATTCAAATATTGAATGGCTTACTACAATATTAGAAGAAGAATCTATGGAAATTATGGATGGAAAGTTCTTCAACATCTTGAAAGGAAAGTTGCTAAAATCATGGAGAAGATCTATTATTTTTTCGGAATGAAGATACTAAATAGAAGAAATAATACAAGGCAAGAAAGAATATATTTCTTATAGAAAGAAAATATATTATGAGTATAGTATATTCTCTATTATAGAAAAAGATTATTTTTCAAGATTAAGAAAGGAGTCAAAGATATATTGAGATCTATCAAAAAGGAAATATTTTATTGGAAGAAGATAGTATGGTTTATTTTACGGAGTCACTACCTACTCAAAAGGAAATTATGTAACAAAGGAAGTTCCAATGTCAAATTGTCCACAAGGAAATAAATGGCACCAACATGTACTCCACAAAATTTTTTGTGAGCAATTACAAGAAAGTAGAAGGTGTCATGGACGCACGCTCAGAAGGCAAGAAGTACAAAGTGTCCAAGTTCAAAGGATATTTTCAAATACTGCCATGGCAATTTATGGAAGCAAGTAAATTAGAAAAGGACTTGATCAAGACAAAATATGGAGTATCAATTGACAAAGATTATTTGGGCAATAGAAGCCAAGATTCAAGGAGATAAAAAAAAGAGTCTAAAGCCTATAAAGAAAATTACCCGTGAGCATATCATGGAAGAATTGGAAGGGTCATTAATACTACAAGCACCAGGATTATCCAACAACAAGGAAAGAATCGATATTGGCATCATGATTGAAAATTCTACTGTCCAATTCAAAAGGAAAGCTTGTATTAAGAGAAGATATACAAATCTGTCGTATAGATTGCGATCATGTTCAAAAGGACAAGAAGCACCAAAGGAAAGTTGGAGTAGCAGCAAAGGAAATCCTTTTCCAAAATTAGAAGACCGCAGCAACGGTCATATTGGAGGCAACAATATAAGTTGAAGAGCAACCGAGAAGATGATTCACGCAACCGTCTATACAAATTGTCTATCTAACTACAAGTTCTTTATTCTACTCTTAACAAACAATGTAATTCACTTTAGTAGATTTACTGTGTACACAAAAGAGAGAAGAGAGATAGAAAAATTGGAGAGGCAGTGTGTCCGGAGAGGTTGTGTCATTGTTCATTTCTTTGGTGAGTGATTGAAAACCAAAGGGTCGTTGTTGGTGAGCGATTGAAAACCAACCTTGTAAACATTGGTGATGAACGTTGAAAATCACACACGCTGTACTCAACACAAATTACAAAGAGCTCAAGAGATAACATCCTTACAACCCAAGGAGACTGGATTACGATACCACATTGGTTCCGAACCAGTATAAAATTCCTTGTGTCATTTACTTTATCGCTCTTATTCTATATTCTGTTTCTTTACTGTTTATTGTGATTAACACTTGTTTAAATCAAAAGGACTAACAGTTCTATGCAGGTTGTCTCCGTATAAGTCAACTAGGTCTAAAGAGTAGTTGACTAGAAATTTAAAAAGGCTACAATTCACCCCCCCTCTTGTACTTTCAATTGGTATCAGAGCAAGTCTCACATCTTTATTTTTTTTGCTTAACAGCAAGTGAGAAAAGATCCATGGCAGGTCATCAAATTACTGGAACCATACTTCAAGAGGGATACTCAATAAGAAGGCCACCATACTTCAATAGTCAATACTATAGCCATTAGAAAGAAAAAATGAAGGCTTATGTCCAATTAATAGATTATCAAGCCTAGCTAGTTATTCAGAATGGACTAAGACCTATTCCGAACAACAGCGATGGAAAGAAGCTTGTAAAAAGGGAATCCATATTTGACTATACAAAAGAACAACCGGATATTATGCAAACAAATGCTAGAGCAATCAACATGCTCTATTGTGGGATTAATGAAGAAGAATATGAGAAAATATCCACCAGTGAGACTGCTAAGGATATATGGGATAAATTGGAAAATATCCACAGGGATGCCAACAAAGTAAAGGAAATTGAATCCACGTCAACTCTTGAAGAATCCAAAAGTGGTGAAAATCGAGAAGACTTGGGCGTGATACCCAGAAAAGGAAGAGTAGAAAGAAGCAGAATAAAAATTCTCAATCCATCTAGAATTATCAAAAGAATTAGAAGAATGAGGTTCAACAACAAGAGAACATATGTGTCATGACCCAAATTCCCGAACCTGGTCGTGATGGCGCCTCTCGTGAAGACAAGGCCAGCCAACTAACCCAAATCGCCTTTTTAACAATTTTTAAACATATTGAATAGAAAATACAGCTTAAATGACGTTGATTAACAATATATATACAACCCAACTCAGCCCGACCGGGGTGTCACAAGTCACGAACATCTAAGATGTAGGAACACAACTACAGAGTCAACTATATATATATGAAACGAAATCTGAAGTTCAAGATGAAGTCCGGTGCCGCGAACGCTGGCGGTCACCTTGCTCAGCTACAACTGTATTACCTTCAATCTGCTAACAACCCGCTACCGGGTGATCAATACCTTTAACTGCACGTGAGGTGCAGGGAGTAGAGTGAGTACTTCCAACTCAGTGGTAATAAGAGTAAATAATGCTGAGAGACAAGAAATCACATAAAAGCACTACATCATGCTATAAAGTGCGATACAACTCTTACGAGAATTAGTAGTTCCATGAAAATCCTTTATAAAAATATCTGAAATATAATGCTATCTCAAGCAGTAAAATCAATTATACCATAAAAACCATAAGGTATCAGTTCATTCTCTTTTTAAAATAGTGGAAACAACAATTTTAATAATTTAGGAACAATCAAAAGTTTGCCTCTCGGGCTCAATATCAAACTCTCAGTATAGTGTCAGCTACACGGGCTCACTCCCAACTCACCAGCACACAACATCAGCCCCTCGGGTTCACTCCCAACTCACCAAACACAAACAAAGGCCTCTTGGGCCCACTCCCAACTCACCAGACACAAACAATAGCCTCTCGGGCCCACTCCCAACTAACTTGGTTGCCGTGCGCTCACTGGGGGTGTGTACAGACTCCGGAGGGGCTCCTACAGCCCAAGCGCAATATCAACAGGCCTGAAAGCCTTTACACATCACATTCGAGGCCTGAAAGCCTCCTCACATAACACTCGAGGCCTGAAAGTCTCCTCACATCACTCAACATATCCTCACAGATGGCCCTCGGCCTCAATCAGTCCAGAAAATAGTCATAAGCCTCTTGGGCTTTAGTGAAACAATAGTGCTCAGCTCATTGACATTTTAAATATCATTTAAATCTCGAGTGTAGCTGAGTTCACAAAATAATATAATTCAATTGGACTGAATTCAGATAATATTTCAATTACTGAGGATAATAATGATGGAAATTCACTAAAGATTTCAAATAATTTGGCACGAAGCCCAAGTATGGCAATAAGACCAATTTATGATAACAATCAATAATTCTTTATCAAATACGCAGTAAAATCAACAATCGGGACGGACCAAATCACAATCCCCAACGGTGCTCTATCCCACGCTCATACCTGGAGTGCAAGTCACCACAATACAGCACTATGATGTGCAAGCCCGAGGTTTCAAACCCTCAGGACATCATTTACAAGTAATACCTACCTCGAACCGGCGAAATCTCTAGCCCGCGATGCCTTTTCCCCTCAAACTGGCCTCCACGCGCGTCAAATCTAACCAAAGTCAGGCCAAATATATCACAATATGCTAATGGGGCATAACCCAATCGAAAGAACTCGAAAAATACTAAAAATCACGAAATTGGCAAAACCCGAGCCCCGGGCCCACGTCTCGAAAAATTTTGAAATTCATATTTACGGAATCCTCATCTCGCCACGAGTCCGTACATACCAAATTCACAAAAATCGGAGTTTATTTGACCCCTTAAATCACTATTTCTATCCAAGAGGGTTTTCTACCCTTTTCAACAAAAATTCTCAAATTAAACACTAAAACTTGCAATAGATTCGAGTTATACAACCAAAATTGAGTAAAGAGTACTTATCCCGTTGTTCTCTATGAAAATCGGACCAAAAAATTGCCTTATCCGAGCTCCAAATCGCAAAAATGGAAAATGGGTTCGAAGTCCCATTTCCAAAACTTAACATTCTGTCCGGCACTATTCACGTCACTGTTCACGTCACTGTTTACAGACATTGTTCACAAACACTGTTCACGACTACTGTTCACAGACACTGTTCATAGGCACTGTTCACGGTTACTGTTCACATGGTACTATTTCTGCAATTTTCTACATTTTTTCTAAATCCGAAATCACTCCAAGACACCTCCGAAACACTCTCGAGCCCTCGGGGCTCCTAACCAAACACATACACGAACTTAACCGTGTGATCAAATCGCCAAAATAACGTCATATACCACGAATTAAGCTTTAAAATCCAAGAATTCTTTCAAATTTCATAAAACATCAAATTTTCCATTTTGAGTCCGAAACACGTCAAACGACGTTTGTTTTCAACCAAACTTTACATAAAGTGCTTAAACCATATATAAGACCTGTACTGGGCGCCGGAACCAAAATACGGGCCTGATACCATCACTTTCTAATCAAATTTCATTTTCATTTTCCTTAAATATTTTCAAAAAATAATTTTACTCAAAAATTCATTTCTCGGGCCTGGGACCT
>MU790317.1:29130-61178 GCA_026770625.1 Nicotiana glauca
TAGGCTCATAAGAGTACGAGCCCATACCATGCAAAGCATTTACACATTTAATTCTCCCGGCATCATCATTAGCCTCCATGTTCAAAAGTACCGCTTCAAGTGGATCTTCAACATTAATCATTACGCTTGTATCATCCACTATCACTGCCGTGACAATGTCAACAAACGAGCACACTTCGGTGCTATTTGGTTGCCTCATAGACTTGCACACATGGAATACTACCTTTTCATCTCTAACACGGAAGGTCAATTCTCCCGCTTCCACATCAACCAAAACCTTCCCCGTAGCTAGGAAAGGCCTTCTAAGAATGATAGGCACCTCGAAATCCACTTCGCAATCCAAAATCACGAAATCGGCCGGAAATATCAACTTATCAACACGAACAAGGACATCATCAATAATCCCCAAAGGCCGCTTCATTGACCGGTCCACCATTTGAAGCCTCATGGAAGTTGGGCGAGGTTGTCTGATACCCAAAGTCTTGAAAACCAAATATGGCATGAGATTGATACTTGCCCCCAAATCACATAAGGCTTTTGTGAAATCGGCACTTCCAATGGTACATGGTATTGTGAAAGCTCCGGGATCCTCTAGCTTTGGAGATATGGAGTGTACAATGGAACTCACTTGGTGCGTCATCTTGATTGTCTCACACTCCATCGATCTCTTTTTAGTAACCAAGTCCTTCATGAACTTTGCGTATCCCGACATTTGTTCAAGTGCCTCCACCAAGGGTACATTTATAGTCAAACTCTTCATCATGTCAATGAATTTTTTAAACTGGTTGTCACCTTTTTGCTTGGCCAATCTTTGAGGGTATGGCGGAGGAGGCCTAGGCAAGGGTGTCTTGGCTTTTGGCACCACCGGTTCGGGCATATCAATGACGTGTTCCCTAGACGGGTTCACGGCCTCTTGAGTCTCCTCCTCACCCTCATCAATATCAATTCTCACCTAATCTCTTGCATTTGGTTCAACAACATCTCCAACTACCAACGGTGTCTCATCATTTTGCAACTCTTCTTCGTCAACAACAACTCGATCACCTCTTGAGGCTTGCACATCATCACCTCTTCCACTTCTTGTGGTCACTGCCATCACATGATTATTATGCCCACCCTTGGGGTTTACTACTGTATCACTTGGTAGAGCACCCTTGGGGCGAGTGTTGAGAGATTGCGAAATTTGCCCGAGTTTTACTTCCAAGTTACAGATTGAAGTGTTATGGGAGGCCAATTGAGCGTCGGGGTCATTATTCTTCTTCATAATTTGCTCAAACATGTTCTCTATTCGACTCATGTCAATGCCCGATGAACTCGGCCCTTGAGATTGAAACGGAGGTGGGTTGTTGGGTTGTTGATACATTGGGGGCCTTTGAAAGCCTTGCCCCCTATTACCTTGACCACCGTTATTGTTTCACCCACCTTGACCACCATTGTTGTTGTTCCAATTGTTGTTCCCGTTCCAATTACCTTGATTCCCCAAGTTATTGTTCCCCCAATTGTCTCCTTTATTGTTATTATAATTCCAATTGCCACCTTGTTGATTGCCCCAATTACCTTGGGGTCTCCATTGTTGATTCCCTTAACTACCTCTATTCCCGTGGAAGTTGTTGACATATTGGACTTCCTCACTTTGTTCATCATAGCACTCGTTTGAATAACCACTACCATCATCATAGTTGTCACAATTTCCTTGAGGTTTTTGCCCTCTTTGCCTTCTTTTCATCATATTCACTCCTTCCATGGCATTAACTTGGATGGATTTTGAACTTGTTGAAGTTGCGCCTTAGCCAATTGGTTCATTATTGTTGTGAGTTCGGCAATGGATTGGTCGTGATCATGCAACTCCTTATGCAAGTGTATAACATTAGGATCACCTTGAGGAACATTAGCCCGACTTTGCCATGCCGAAGAAGTATCGGCCATTTCATCAAGAACATCACAAGCTTCATTGTAGGGAAGCTTCATAAAATTGCCTCCCGCCAATTGATTCACAATACATTGGTTGGTTGTGTTGATGCCCCTATAGAATGTTTGTTGGATCATCACATCAGTCATATCATTATTTGGACATTCTTTAACCATTGTTCTAAATCTCTCCCATATTTCGTGCAAGGGTTCCGTTGGCTCTTGTTTGAAAGCCAAAATTTCATCATGAAGCGCTGCCATGTGACTTGGAGAAAAGAACTTGGAAATGAATTTGTCTGCCAATTCGTCCCATATGGTGATAGAATAATTTGGTAACATTTCCAACCAATCTAGCGCTTTACCCCGAAGAGAAAACGGGAAAAGCCTCAATCTCAACGCATCCTCGGACACGTTTGTTTGTTTACTCCCCCAGCAAGTATCTACGAACCCCTTCAAGTGCTTGTATGTATTTTGGTCGGAGGCACCCGTAAAATACCCTCTTTGATCGAGAAGTGTCAGCATAACATTAGTGATTTGAAAATTCCCCGCCCGGATTCGGGGAGGAACTATGGCACTTGCATAACCCTGATTCGGAAGAACCCTTGGAGCGACTCTTGGTGGAGGCAGAGGAGGGTCTGGGATTTGATCATTTTGATTTGCATTGGCATTTCTACCTCTCTGTGGTACTTGAGGTACCAGGAGCTCATCTTGATCAACATCATCGACCTCCTCCCCCACGCCCACGTTGTCAAAAGGGACATTTCCTTGTAGAGCCATGTGTGCCTAATAGATTGACACAAATAACATTAGTAAAAAGAAGGAAATAGAAGCAAAACACAAATCTAACTACATAAATAGTCAACACCGTAAGCTCCCCGGCAACGGCGCCAAAAAGTGAGCGCAGTAGACTCAGCCTTAGGAAGAGTGGGCGCTAATACTTTTACCCAATAGTGGTATCGGGGTCAATTTCCACAGGGATCTAGAAAAGGGAGTTGAGTAATTGCTTAGTCTAGAGATGCGTTTTGACTCCTAATTGTACTTCTATTATTTTTTGGGGTTTTATAATTATCAACTACGATTTAATAACTACTAGTTAAAACTAAGTTATGCTAAAATATTGATTCTAGGTTTTATACAAGATAGAGAAAAGCACTAGGGTCGTGGCATTTACCTAGGTGGTCAACAAACGGTTAGAGATTCCTAATATAAGAATGATGATTATGGGGCTTATGCTATAACCGTTGCAAGATTGTACTCACTCTCACACCTCTCGGTAGAGAGAATGATGTTGCCCAATTGACTTTCTCAAGACCATTTGGGTAGGCTAATATGCCCAAGCAACTTATGGTTCAAGTTGGGTAATTACTCTCTCGAGGTTTAACCCGTTAATTGGGACTGCCATTCTCCTGGGTCCATCCCAATTCCTTGTTGGGTCAATTTTAGAGTCATCAACACTCTTTCTCAAGAAGAGTCAAGACCCACTAAACTAGACTCAGTGTTTGCAACCACCAAATCCTAATTAAACCATAAAACTAACCCAGATAGCAAACACCCAACATCATTCAAGCATTAAACAGTCACACCCATTAGTTACCCGCGCTAGGGTTGAGTCACAACCCTATCTAATGGGTTTAGATAGACATAATAGGAACAGAAATTGAAGAAATAGGAGATAAAATCAACATATTAATTAATTACAAAGTTAATCTACAAGAATCTATGATAAAGCAAGATGAAATTGCCCAAAATAGGATAAAACTTGAGTCTCACGAGTGCAACAGCTATATCTAATACAACCCCCCACTAAAAAAGTAAAATGTTCTATTTATACTACACAGGAAAAACTCGACAAAAATACACCTACGAGTCTGGCGCGGACCGCGCCCAAATGTCGCGCGGCCGCGGAGGGCTCTTTGGTCTTCAGTGATTGCTTCTGAAACTGAGGCCGTGGACCGCGCACAAAGGTTATGCGGCTGTGTTAGATGAGAGACGCAGACCGTGCAGAACTTGGGCGCGTCCGCGCTGGCTAACAGGCGCAGACCGCATGGAAAATGGACGCGGCCACGTGGAAGACTTTGACAAAATACCACTCTCTGAACTTCTTCTGCGCGGCTGCGTGGAAAATAAGTGCGGTCCGCGCAGATTATCAATTACTTGGGCAGTCTCTGAACCTCTTCTGCGCGGTCGCGTGGCAAATAAGTGCGGTCCGCGCAGGTCAATATTGTTCCCTACTTCATAGGTCCTTTGACACTTGGCAGATTTCACTACTTTTTCGAGCCGATCTTTGACGTTGTCATCTTGTCGCTCAAACCTGCAATCAACCGTAACTTGTAAGCCTTTTGGGGATAATTTATGGCAATTCATGCACGAAGCCTAGGCAAGAATGAGTATAGAACATGTAAAAGTCACAGTTATCAGTGGGCCCAAGGGCATTTTTGTTAACTTTTTGTTTGGGGTTAGGAATTTCTATAAATTGGGTTGTAAAGTATAATCGAGCATATATTAATGGATTTGTATGATCGTTAGCTAGTTTTGGAGAATTGTGCATTGGTGCAAGTCTTCAGAAGAATATAGAATGCCGGTTGTGGATCTTCGGAGCGAGGTGAGTCTCCTTTATAATCTTGTGAGGGGGAATTTACCCTATAGGTAAGTTAAATTGGTTATGTGCTCCTATTTGTGGGGGCTACGTACGCACGAGGTGACGAGAGTCCGTGCGTAGCTACTATTATGCTATTGTCTGGGTAGTTAGGACCCATCAACATGCTATACTTGGAATATCTATAATCCTATTGACATTTGATTTTCGTAAATCACATTGAATTAATAAATGGATTTCTAAAAAGGACTTAAGCTTCGTATTCTCAAATTATTAAAGAGAATTGGTTTTTCTTGGATAATTGTTCCATGTTAACTTCTTGGCTGACTGTCTGTCTGTGTGTGTTTATTTTGGAACGGGTCGAACGCCACGGCAAATTAATAGATGCATCTATAGGTGCGCCATCGACCCTCGGCAAGTGCACATTTATTTCTGTTGGATCGGGTCGTCGCCTCGGTATGATTTGCGCATGCTCGTGTTGCTGCCTGAACTTTATTAAGTTACTATTGCCCTTTTGTGGCTTAAAAATATTTGGATTATATTTAAAGAGAAATTCTGGAAATTTTCCTATGAAGGAATCACGTGTTTACTTGTTTCCTCTATCTGAATTAGAATCATGTTTATGAAATTAATCCACTGTTTAGTATATACATATAAAGGATGAATCATTATTGGACCATTAGAGAGCGTCAAAGTTGACCGTCTCATCTTTACCCCTTCGGGATTAGGCGGGATACTCGCTGAGTACACGTTGATTACGTACTCACACTACACTTCTGTGCATTTTTGTTGCACAAGTATGTATACCTCTAGCAGCCTACTGGGCGTAGCAGCATGGATGACTCTGGGACTAGGTGAGCTTCATTGTTCAATATGACCCGCAGCTAGTGTAGTTCCTTCCAGTAATTTCTTATTATTTATTCCTTGTCCACTGTATTTCAGACATATGTTGTATTTTAGTTTCCATATCAATAGTTGCTCATGCACTTGTGACACCGGGTTTCTGGGATGGTTTGAAGTATTGTATTAACTGTTCAACATTTAAATTTGATTTGAAACTATATCCTTTAAAATTTCTTAATAATGAAGGAAAATCCTAGAATTCAAAAGTGTTAAAATGAGATTTAATTAAGTATTTGAGTTGCCTCCACGACCCTTAGTGGATTTTGGGTCGTGACAACATGGTATCAGAGCACTAGGTTCCCGTCGGTCTCACGAGTCATGAGCAAGTCTAGTAGAGTCGAGCGGATCGGTACAGAGATGTCTGTACTTATCCTCGGGAGGCTATAGGGTTGTTAGGAGTACTTCCCTTCTTGATTTCCTTATTGTGCGGTTCGATTCCTTTGAGGCTTATGCCTTTGATTTCTTCCTATTCAACCTTATGCAAGTGCTTGTTATAAATAGAAAATTGAAGGATTGTAATGGCACTACAAATGTGGTGCGGGGTGATTTTTCCCGGTATAGTTGATTGGACTAATATAGTCGTATTTTGGAGGGATATTCTATTGTTTCAGCTCAGTAACTGAACTTCTAAGAGTCTTGAGGCTAGGCACTGGTTGCCATGATGATTATGAGCGATTATTTTGTAGTGTTGTTGTAATGGTAAGGTGTTGCCCACGTGTCGGGGCAGTGAATGAATTGAAGGGAGGTTTACTCAGTGTGTAATAAAGGGATTCAGTATTTCATTCCCGGCAGGCGAAAGTCAAACGAACTGAGGATGGCCAGAAGTGGACTGGTGGAAGTAATGAAATGTGGTAATTGCAAGCATCGTGGAGTTCTCCTCTACATTGGGGTGTTGTTGTCCTAATTGGACATACTAAGTTTGTCGATGTTATAATCTTCTACAATTTGCCTTTATGGCAGGATATTGTG
This sequence comes from Nicotiana glauca, assembly GCA_026770625.1. Taxonomy (NCBI): domain Eukaryota; kingdom Viridiplantae; phylum Streptophyta; class Magnoliopsida; order Solanales; family Solanaceae; genus Nicotiana; species Nicotiana glauca. The sequence goes on from MU790317.1 coordinate 35,507, forward strand.
AAATAGTATTGGAGTTACGACTGTCAGATATCGCATGGTGCGCTGGTTTAGGATTGAATCAGTATTTCAAATGTTGACGGTTCGAGAAAGACGATCTTCGGAAAAGTTTAAAGTCAGTAACAAATTGTGGATTCAAGTTCCAGGAAGATACATTTTGTTAAGGCAACAACTGAGCAGCAAAAGATGAGAAAACATGTAGGAAGTGTTAGGCGGAGTTTTGAACTTCTAAAGGGCCAGGTATAAGTAGTGTAGGTCGAGAAGATGATTAAAAGAGTGAGTTTGCCCAAAGTGGGAGAGTGGCGGAGCTGTATAGGGCTTGGTAGTAGGATGACTACGTGCCTTAAAGAGAGTTTGGATCAAATTGGGGATTTTAATGATTGGTGATTGAAGTCTGCAGGTTTAATTCGAAGCATGGGTTATTATGCGGCAGGAGATTTGGTATGACGGAAATGAGCTGCTTGAAATGAAGAAGGATGAAGCATAACTCAGAATTTGAAAGGGTGTTGCAGCACATTTAACTGATGTCCATAAGGGATAAATGGACCGGCGCAGCTAGGAAGTGAGCTTGGACTCAGGATTTGGTTATTGATGTCATGGTGATTGTACCCCGTGCAGCAGTATTGGAAGGTGTCGGGAGGTGATTTCCACAGGTGGGGTATTCTTGTGAGCAGGTTATCAGTCGCATGGTTGGCGAGGCTTCTACGAAGAGTTCTACTGGTTATATAGCAAAGGGAATTGTTGTGTCAATGTTGTTAATGATTTAGAGTATCAAATTGGGTTTCTACGGTAAGATATCAAGAATGCTGGAGATTGATTGCGCAAGGTTATGTCAATAAGGAATTAAGAATTCTGGTGAACTCCAGAGTTTTGTAATAGTGTCTTCCAGCTAAGTGGGAGAGTCCCACCGTCTATGATTGGGTTGCATGGTTAACTACTTGCAAAGTTTCTGGTAATTAACATATCGATGGGTTGTTTCAGCTACGAGAAAAGACCATAAGTGGTAATTCGAGCAAATGAATTATTGGAGGCATGCGATGGTTGGCCTTATTGGCTCATGTTCGGACTTGGAAAAAAGTTCAGGATTTATGCATTGTATGGATACAGGTTTCAGAGAAAGCAATTTCGTCGGGTGCTTCACCGAGAGAGTATTTGTGTGTTATAAGATTTATTGAGTGAATTATATTCAGGACCATGTCAGAGCGGGTGGCTCTCAATAATGGTCCTAGTGAACTAAAAATATAAAGTGTAGTACCTAATGATTTCAAGCCTATGAGTACGTTAATATCAAGATTTGTAACAGCTTATGAGAACGTGCCCAGAATGTTCTATGATATTTTGACTTGGGGTGTAGCATTTGAGAGATATGAAATAGTCGTGGGATTTGAGACAGCATGGTCTTGTGATTCAAGGTCACTAGGGGTGAGTGTAGATGGAGTATGTTATGTGTCGAATGGAGTTAGTATTATTTCTAAGGCAAGCAAGGATAAACTGGAAGGAGGTAGATTGATTAGCCATAGTTGAATTTGGCATGTTGGGGTCTGTGATCAGTTCATTCAGCGTGATCAAGTTATGCGTATGATTTGTGGCGGTACGTGTGAGGTTTGTCGGCCGCCATAATTGATGTTATTCAGAAGCATTCTTCTGTTATGGCTTGTTAAGTGGAAGCGGATTCCGGAAGGGTTGTGCTGGCTTGGACCACTACTTGCAGATTTGCATATTCTACGATTATGGGAAATTACCTGTGTATTGCTATGATTCTCCTGAAGTGAGTTAAGTGCAAGGTTCTTATATGATGAAATGTTAAAATATTAATGAATTCGGAGTTATGATGAAAATTGTGTCCTATCGTATATCGGCACGTTGGGTGCGGTGAGAGGTATGGAAATGTGAAGTGAGGATCAAGGTTGCAGTTCGGTGTTGACAAGGATGTCACAGGCTCAGATGAGAAAGGAAGGGGTTGAATGATTAGAGCAAATTGGTATTGTCCTCAGCGTCACCTGAGATCGATATGTTGTGGAAGAGATTTTGCATCATGGTTAAGGATTCTGGATCGCTTTTCAGCGTTAGTGCATCCGATGGTTTAGATGTGCGGACCCGTTATTTATTTCAAAATATTGTGGTAGAGTGTCCCACGGGAAGATTGTATAAGTGTGACATGTAGTCACTTGATTGGCTAAAGATTTAAACCAAGTACGAGAATTGTGGTAATATCATTAATTTGAGAATTTATGCCTGGATGGCTCTTTGCTTATTGGGTTATGAACTTAGGAGTTTGCTCCGGTTATGATGGTTGTTCTTACGTGTTATGAGGCAAAAGGGAGTTATTATGGACCTTTGAAAGGTCATTATCCAAGTTGGTGCAATTAGAAATCGGCTTGAGATCAGTGGATTGATTTATTTGTGAACATGGCTTTATATCAGGCTAGTTGTGTACGTTTCCTTGAGCATTCCTTATGGAGGGACAGTCGGGGTGTTATTTTGTCATCAAGTATTCCAAGTAATGATGTATTGTGCCGTATGAGTTGTGAAACGGCTTGGTAAATTCTTATGTGTTGAGGTTCTGCGTGGAGATGATGTTATGTTAGAAGAATGGCTCTTGAGATTTAGATCTTGTATCGCACCTCAGTTGTGCTTGAGTTTTGTAGCCTATAGCGCTATGTGTTTTCTCAGGGATGGTATTATGCACTTAGCATGCTTACGATCGAAATTCGATATTTTTATTGTAATGAGCAGATTTAGCTCAAAGTGCAATCTCCTTATGTGAGATCTATGTGTGGATCGGGTGGCATGCCGCCATGGGTATGTTATTTAGATTGGGTTGCGCGCCACAACAGTGTGATGTCGAGTTTGGTCCTCTATATGTTTTTTTTTTGTGTTTTACTTCCTATCTTCTAAGGAAAGTCCGTATTAGCGTGCGCGTTAGGTAATTCCTTCCAGAGTTTGATTTCCTGTTTGTGTTGTGTTCGGATTGGTGGCCTACTAGCACATTGTTGCGTCATATGAGACTTGTCATCGCATTCGGAGTGGCTTATTGCCTGAGCAGTTTGTACTGGGTAAGATGAGATTGTGGGATTTAGGATCAGTGCAATCTGATTATATGAAGTATATTAAGGAGCGAAGATCATTATTTGGTTCAGAATGTGGTAATATTTCTTGTCGAAAGTATAGACTCAATGATTGGTTGACTCGGCAATTGATTATGAATTTCGGCATCTCATCCGTCGTGGCGGTATTGTAATAGTTAGAGTAAGACCTATGTAGGTCATGAGGTGCAATGGGAGCATCGGATTCTTGGAATTTCGATTAATTCAAACAGAAATGTTATTGTGGTCATATGAGTAAAGTGATGCAAAGTGTGAATGCAGCAGAGTTATGCAGTCATGTTTGAGTACAGCGTATACTGATTGATACGGTGATCGTATGTTGGAAACAGGCCTCGCATAGAATTCCGGATGTTGGAATTGGGCTCTAAAGCTTAATTGCTTGAATAAAAGGGAGTATCTTCAGAACTTATCGAGTTAATGTGCTCAACTAAGTTGTGGTATCACGGGAAGGTGCACGAGGTTCCAAGCAGTGATTTCAGGATACTTTGGTATAGTTCTCATCACGTTCGAGGACAAATGTATGTTTAAGTGGGAGAGAATGTAACGACCCGACCGGTCATTTTGAGCCCTAGCATGTCATTCAGCAGTCTGAGGCCATGAGCAGCTTCATTTCAGGTATTGTGACTTGTTCGCATGGTCGAAATTTAAATTCAGGAAGACCAGAGTTAAACCTAAATGAAAATTCTCATATGAGAAGCTTAAATTTGAAAGAATGAACTAGGATTGGATTTTTGAATAAACAACCTCGGAATGGGGATCTAAAGGTTCCAGCAGGTTCGTATGATGATATTGGACTTGGGCGTATGCCCGGTTTGGGTTTTGGATTACCCAGGAGCGTTTTGGCGCCTATTGTGGAAGTTAGCATTTTGGAAGAAATTTCTTAAGTTTGGCTTGGAGGGCATTTCAGCGTTATCGATGTCCGTTTGGGATTCCGAGACTGGGTGTAGCTCTGTATGGTGATTCTGGAGTTGGGAGCACGATCGGAAGTGAATTCGGAGGTCCGTGGGTCATTTTGAAGCCATTTGGTTAACGACAGAAATTTGAAGGTTTTTGAGAAGTTTGACCGGAAGTGGACTTTTTGATATCGGGGTCGGAATCCAATTCCGAAAGTTGGAGTAGGTCCGTAATGTCAAATATGACTTGTGTGCAAAATTTGAGGTCAATCGGATATGATTTGATGGGGTTAAACACCGAAAGTAGAAGTTGGAAAGTTCAAAGTTCATAAAGCTTGGATTGGAGGTTGATTGATGATTTTAGCGTTGTTTGATGTGATTTGAGGGGTTGCTCTGATGGTAAGCAACCCCCACTTCCAACCGAGAGGTTGTGAGTTCGAGTCTCCCCAAAAGCAAGGTGGGAAGTTCTTGGAGGGAAGGATGCTGGGGGTCTATTTGGAAACAGCCTCTCTACCCCAGGGTAGGGGTAAGGTCTGCGTACACATAACCCTCCCCAGACCCCACTAAATGGGTTTATACTGGGTTGTTGTTGTTGTTGTTGTTGTTGATGTGATTTGAGGCCTCGAGCAGGTTCGTAATATGTTTTGGGATTGGTTGGTATGATTGGTTGGGGTCCCAGGGGCCTCGCGTGGATTCCAGGTGGTTAACGGATCGAAACTTGGAATTTAAAAAGAACTGAAGCAGCTGGTATCTGGTATTTCTGGTTCTGCGGAAATGGGACCGCGGAAGCGGCCCCGCAGAAGCGAGGAGGAAGCCGCAGAAACGGTTGAGCGTGAGGGCAGCCAGGACCGCAAAAGCGGCCCTTGATCCGCTGATGCGGAACCGTAAAAGCGGTTGGCTGACCGCAGAAGCGAAATCTGGGCTGGAGCCCTAGTCTGTAGAAACGAAGTTTTGTCCGCAAAAGCGGGACCGCGGAAGCGAAAAAAGTTCCACAAGTGCGGAAATAGCTGGGACAGAAGCTTTGTTTTAAATAAGATGTTTGGCCATTCTCTCATTTTCTTCACTTCATTGGGCAATTTTTGGAGGGCTTCAAGGAGGGATTTCATCATCAATGTTAAGGTAAGCTACTCCTACTTATTTCCAATTTAAATGCAAGATTATACCATGGAATTAGACATGAGAATTAGTATAAAAATTGGGGTTTTGGTGGAAAACCTAGAAAAATTATATTCTTGGAATTTAGCCACGATTTTGGGTATGGAATTTAGAGAAAATTATATATTTGAGCTCCTAAGGTCATGGGTAACCTTTATCTTCGAGAAATTTTGGATTCCGGACACGTGGGCCCGAGGGCATTTTTGTCAGCTTCTCATTCGGGGTTAGGAATTATTATAAATTGGGTTGTAAAGTGTAATCAAGCATATATTAATGGATTTGTATGATCGTTGGCTAGTTTTGGAGCACTGTGCATTGGTGCAAGTCTTCGGAAGAATGTAGAAAGCCGATTGTGGATCTTCGGAGCGAGGTAAGTCTCTTTTCTAATCTTGTGAGGGGAATTTACCCCATAGGTAAGTTAAATTGGTTATGTGCTCTTATTTGTGGGGGCTACGTATGCACGAGGTGATGAGAGTCCGTGCGTAGCTACTATTATGCTAGTGTCCGGGTAGTTAGGACACATCAGCATGTTATACTTGGAATATCTGTAATCCTATTGATATTTGATTTTCGTAAATCACATTGTATTAATAAATGGATTTCTAAAAAGGACTTAAGCTTCATATTCTCAAATTATTAAAGAGAATTGGTTTTTCTTTGATAATTGCTCCATGTTAACTTCTTAACTGACTGTCTTTCTATGTGTGTTTATTTTGGAACGGGTCGAACGCCTCGACAGATTAATAGATGCATCTATAGGCGCGCCGTCGACCTTCGGCAAGTGCGCATTTATTTCTGTTGGATCGGATCGTCGCCTCGGTGTGATTTGTGCATGCTCGTGTTGCTGCCTGAACTTAATTAAGTTTCTATTGCCCTTTTGTGGCTTAAAAGTATTTGCATTATATTTAAAGAGAAATTCTGGAAATTTTCATATGAAGGAATCACGTGTTTACTTATTTCCTCTGTCTGGATTAGAATCATGTTTATGAAATTAATCCACTGTTTAGTATATACATATTAAGGATGAATTATTATTGGACCATTAGAGAGCATCAAAGTTGACCGTCACGTCTCTACCCCTTCGGGATTAGGCGGGATACTCGCTGAGTACACGTTGATTACGTACTCATACTACACTTCTGTGCATTTTTGTTACACAGGTATGTATACCTCTAGCAGCCTACTGGGCGTAGCAACATGGATGACTCTGGGACTAGGTGAGCTGCATTGTTCGAGATGACCCGCAGATAGTGTAGTTCCTTCCAGTAATTTCTTATTATTTATTCCCTGTCCACTGTATTTCGGACATTTGTTGTAATTTATTTTCCATATCTATAGTTGCTCATGCACTTGTAACACCGGGTTTCTGGGATGGTTTGAAGTATTGTATTAACTGTTCAACATTTAAATTTGATTTGAAACTATATCCTTTAACATTTCTTAATAATGAAGGAAAATCCTGGATTTTAAAAGTGTTAAAATGAGATTTAATTAAGTATTTGAGTTGGATAGCCTGACGGAAGTGTCCGGCGCCACCACGACCCTTAGTGGATTTTGGGTCGTGACACAGTCCTTAAAGAACAAGCAAGGAACGGGAGGCCAGGGTAACATGTCTTACAAAGAATTGTCTGTGTCCTCTGACGTTCGCCTGCCCGAGTGACTTAAAGTGCCAAAATTTAACTTGTATGATGGGCGTGGAGATCCGGTAGCCCATTTGAGGGTTTATTGCAGTAAAATAAAAAGTGTTGGTAAGAAAAATGATTTGTTGATGGCGTGTTTTAGTAAGAGCTTGACTGGGGTAGCTTTGGAATGGCATAATCGTTAAGGTGTTGGTAAGTAGCATACATGGGATGACACAAGATTTTGTGCGACACTTTCAGTACAATATAGACATTGTCCCAAACCGTTCCTCCCTATCTCAGATAGAAAAGAAACCCAAGGAACGTTTTAGGGAGTTTTGGTTCAGATGGAACGAACAAGTTGCTCAGGTCAATTCTCCAGTTATTGGAAAAGATGTTGCTAAGCCTCGCCAACGACGGGATCCAGTGGGAAGTCCTGCTCAACGCTTTCAGCCTCAATATTGACCCCATGGATATCCTCGTGCTCAAAATATTTATCTCCAATGCCACTTCTCTCCACAAAATCCCCAAAGTCATACCTCACGTTCCGAGTACCCTATCCACAATGCACCACCAAATGTTCCACACCCACGAGGCACACGATGGCCCACACCACTTCCCTAAATGTCTTACCTACCCCCTCAAGCATATCAACCACCTGCCCGTAAAAGATTCCAACCGAGGCCAGAATATAAACTGAAAAGACTACTGAAAACTTTCACCCCTATTGGAGAATCATATGCCAGTTTGTTCCAAAGGTTGAGGTAATTGGACATGTTAAAGCCGATTCAGATAAAAATGTCAAATCCTCTACCAAAGAAGTTTGATTTTTCTCAAAGGTGTGCATATTGCTCCAATGCCCCGGGTCACATTATAGAAAAATGTTGGCACCTGAAAAAAGCAATTCAGGAGCTTATTGATGCAGGTGACATTATCATGCAAAATCCAGATGCAGCAAACACTAGCCAAAGTCCATCGCCTGTTCGTAATGAGCCACGTATGGTGGGTATGATTTATTTTGAAAAGGAATACGAGAATTCTTCTGAGATACTCGGAGGTCTACATGTAACGAAGCTTTCAGCACTATCAGAGGTCGATATTAAGAACGAGCCGGCGAAAGGGACCCAAATGATATTTGCTAAACTCAATGTGATAAAGACTTGTGAAGGTCCCAGTAATGTTGATGCGGAATTTGGTGGCTAAGATGTCGTTCTTGATAATTGGAAAGATGCCCCATCTCTTGGTTAGCTGAGGAGGAGTCTTGGTGGTTTATTTTGTTGTCATTCTGTTGTCCGGGTTATTTCTGGGTTATAATCCGGATATTGTCTTGTGACTCAAACCCTTCTATCCTTTCATTTTTTCTAGTTTGTTTCGTCGCAGTAGCTCATTTTGTGTTGTCTAGGTTTGTTCTAGGTTTGTAACCCCAGTTTAGTTTGCTTGTTTTGTTGTCCAAACCCTTTCACCATCTGTCTAATGCAATTTTATGTTTACTGTAATTTCTAGTCATTTTCGTTTAGTTCTCTTTAATTTTTATAGTTCTTTTTTTGTTGACTCTAGTGACATAACATGCACGCATAATTCTCAGCCTGGTTTTTAAAGTCGGTTTAGTCATGAAGTAATGAAACAATGTGAAAGATGTAGGGACATTTGAGGGAAATAAGTAAAGGCATTTTGAGATCACCTCAAGCCCAAATTGTGTGAAACTGGGGCAGATAGAACATAAAGAAACCCTATTGAAATGCATCATACCGTATCGGGTTGAAGTTAAAGGAAAGTTTTCCCAAACTGACAGGGAACGTTCATCGTAACTAGAGTGTTGTCCAATGGTGTTTTGTATTTAATAGATATAGAAGGCAAGTGTGTAGAAATGGCTATCAATTCTGATGTGGTCAAGAGATATTATGTGTGATTCTTTGGTTAAATTGTGTTTGTTTGTACTTGGCATGTTGTAAAGATTGGAATGATGAAGGCATTTTGTTCTGCTATCTAAATACTTTATCCTTGATTACCCCCTTTGAGCCTTATTTATTTCCTTTTGTTCCCCTCTTTTGGAATCAGTAGCAAAGAGCAGAGAAGAGCGAAAGATAAGTAAAGGAAAATAAAGAAAAGGAAAAATGAAAATTAAAAAAAAGAAGAAAAGGAAAAAGTAGAAAAGAAAAAAAAGGAAAGAAGAAAGAAAAGAACAAAAAAAGAGAAAAAGGAAGAAGGGAAGAAGGAAAAAGAAAAGAAAGAGAAAAGAGAAAATCACAACAACAAAACAATTTATATGTCATGAACTATGTTCGACCTGATTCCTTTTAAGGATACGTAGGCAGCCTCACGGTTCGGTCCCATCAAAATAAAAATCTAAAAGTCCCCAAGCAAGAAACTGGGGCAGAAGTTGTGGTTGTTGTAAGAAATCTGATTCTGAAAGTTGTAATTTTGAACCCATTTGAGTTGTTTTGAGCCTTTAATACCCTTTCTTTCTAACCCTATCCAAAAGCCCACGTTACGGTCTAAAGAAAGATCTTTTGATCAGTCTTCGAGAGATGCCAAGTCGAGCAAGTAGAGGTGATTCATGTCAAGGGCAACACTCTGGTCCAAGCAGAAAAATAATGAAAATGAGAGAGTGTTATTGGTGAAAACCCTCACGGGCACCGTAAGGCGACGGGAGCTGATAGAAATAAAAATGAGAGAGTCTTATTGGTGAAAATCTTCACAGGCACCTTGAGGCGACTGTAAGTTGAGATAAAGAACAAAAGGAGAGAGGCTTGATGGTGAAAACCTTTGGGCACTATAAGTCAAATAAGCAATGAGAGTCAGATGGGAAATCATCATACGGAGATTGTGAAATATGACTAACGACGGAGCATCGAAGCCCAGTTTCACTGTTTGGGGGTATAACAGGAGTTGAACCTCAGATTTGCTTAACAGAATAGGCCGCAGGTGCATGTCATAGTCATTAGAGTTGGTACCCACGTCCGATAGGTTTCTACTTTGTAGTTTTCTTGTTAGGAATCATCTATTTCCATTGTCCTCTACTCTGTTCCTTTTGTCTTGTTTACTTCCTCTTCCTAAGTCTGTTTGGTCAGAACAAGTAAGAAATGACTTCAAAATTTGCCACCAGCTTTCCAATTGCACAAAACGGGATCCGGTTAACACATCAAAGTGTCATAATTCAGGAAAGAACACCAAGCACACTGAGTTGGTAACAATCAACATGCTTTGGGATCCTTGTGAAATACAAAGCCTTGGTATATATCAATTCATGAACAATGCAACAGATGAAGGGTTAGGGTGAATAGATCAAAGGTATTTCCTGTGATAAGATTGACCAAAAAGGTGGTTAATCAGTAACGAGCAAGACCTTCCAAGCAGAAATCAAAGTTATCATGGCAAATGAGGGAGCCGTAGACCTCAAGGACAGGACCAGAGGTTTAAGTCAAGAAAGAACATCATATGTAATTAGGGGTGACAAGTGTCGTGCTTTGGGATTCATGTGAGACACAAAAGTTGGTAAATGTCAGTTAGGTAGCAATGCGACAGGTAGAAGGTATTGGGTTTGAACGGAGAAGAGGTATTTTTTGTGTTAAGGGAAGTGGTTAGTCAATGAACAAGCCAGGTCTTCGAATGGAAATCAGTTATCATGGCAGGCGAAGGAGCAACAGACCTCAAGGCCAAGGCCTATGGTTTAAGTCAAGAAAGAACAACATACATACGGAGTGGGGGTAATGGACGTGCTTTGGGATTTATGTGAGACACAAAGGTTGGGTAGATACTGGTTCATGAGTAATGCGACAAATCGAGGATATTGGGTCTGAACGGAGAAAAGGTATTTTCTGTGATGAGGACGGCAGAGAAAGGGATTAGTCCACAAACAAACAAGGTCTTCTAGTGAAAATCAGTCATCACGGGAAGTGAAGGAGCAATGGCCCTCAAAGTTTAAGGCCAAAAACCAACCACCATGTTTTTAAACTGATAAGATTTTTCTTTGATTTGAAACAGGGGCAGAAAATTTTATTTGTTTTGGAGAAACCCTCCGTAAAGAAAGGCAGCACCAAATAGGTTTTACCGTAAATTCTCAGGACCCTTCTGAAAAATGGGACTTAGTTTAAAATTCATAATAACAATAAGTAGAAAATCTATCATAAATGTACCCCAAGAAATATAAGTTAGTTTCAAAGTTTGCATGTTTAAGATAGGATTCATTTAGAAGTTTTCAGGACCCTCTTGGATAATGGGATGTAGCTTTAATACTGTCTTAAATAATAAGATGTAGTGGAAGTAATACCTTCAGAAGATATAACTTAGATTTAAAATTGTCGTTTAAATAAGAGTTTCCATGACCCTCCTAGATAATAGGACGTAGTTTTAAGGCTTTCTTAGATAACAAGATATAGTAGAAGTCGTACCTTCAGTAGATATAACTTAGATTAAAATTGTCTTTTAACTAGGAGTTTTCAGGAACCTCCTGGATAATGGGATGTAGCTTTAATACTTTCTGAGATAACAAGATGTAGCTGAAGTAATACCTTCAGAAGATATAACTTAGATTTAAAATTATCGTTTAATTAAGTGTTGTTAGGACCCTCCTGGATAATGGGGTGTATTTTTAAGATCGGTTTAGATAACAAGATGTAGCGGCTGTAATACCTTTAGAAGATATAATTTAGATTTAAAACTGTCATTTAACTAGGAGCTGTCAGGACCCTCCTGGATAATAGGGTCTAGCCTTCAAATTCTTAGTAATATTTGGTAATATGATTCAGTTTAACACTCACATATGTGCCCAGCTACCAAACTAGGGCAGAAAATTTTCTTTGTTTTGTCTATTTTTGTTGAAATCAAGTACCTACTTGGAGAACAAGGAGTAGCAGTTCAAGTTCAGCAGTCAGGCGCCCACCTGAAGAGCACGGGAATACAATTCAAGTTCAGCAGTCAGGTGCCCACCTGGAGAGCACGGGAATACAATTCAAGTTCAGCAGTCAGGAGCCCACCTGGAGAGCATGGGAATACAATTCAAGTTCAGCAGTCAGGCACCCACCTGGAGAGCATTGGAATACAATTCAGGTTCAGTAGTCAGGAGCCCACCTGGAGAGCACGGGAATACAATTCAAGTTCAGCAATCAGGAGCCCACCTGGAGAGCACGGGAATACAATTCAAGTTCAGCATTCAGGAACCCACCTGAAGAGAATGGGAATACGATTCAAGTTCAGCAGTCAGGAGCCCACTTGGAGAGAACGGAAATACAATTCAAGTTCAGCAGACAGGCATCCACCAGGAGAAAGGGAGAGCATCTCAAAGTACAATTCAAATTCAACAATCAGGCGTCCCCTTGGAGAAAGGGAAAACATCTCAGATTACAATTCAAGTTGACAACAAAGGGATTTCACCGGGACAATACAAGTCAACACAAACCACAAGAGCAAGTTTGAAGATATAGATAGAATTTTTGTAATGCATAGGTCATAGTCTAGTCTAGCTTCTTTTTATTTTGACATAGTGTGATAAGGGGTTCATTAAGCAGTAGCAACAGCAACAACAATAGTGAAATCACAGCTTCATGGTAATCTCAGCTACCAAAACTTCCCGAACTACACTGACCTGATTTCCTTTATAGCCAAGGATATGTAGGCAACCTCCGAAGTAGGGTGCGGTCAAATCTTTTAAAAATGCTTCCCACTGAGCACGTGATTTTTGCGCTATATGAATTACTCCCATAAATTCAATAAAATAAGTTTCTTTTCGTTATTTGTAATTTTATTGATGTTTGGGGCATTTTCTATATTGTTTGCATTTGTCTGTGCATGCTTATTTTATTTAATTAATAAAAAAATAAAAAAAAATCTATTGCATTTGCATTTAGTATTTAACTTTACATTTTAGGATTAATTAATAAATTAGTTATTTTATAAAAAAAGGAAAATTACAAAATGGTTATTTTGCACCTTTTAGTTTTAATTTTGATTTTGAGTAGTTTTTCTCTAATATTAATTGTGGTAATTATTTAGGGTTAGCTAGTATTTTTATAAGTTAATTTGGTTTTATAACTTAATTTAAGATTTTAGTTTTAATTTTTGAAAAACAAAAAGAAAAGAAAAAGAATTTAGGAGAAAAATGAATTAAAAGAAAAGAAAACAAAAAAGGAAAGGCTGCTTGGGCCAATTTGCAAGCCCAATTCCATTATCCTTAACTCTCTTTCCTTTCTCCGATTCTAGGCCCAATATTACACCCCAACCTGGTCAGCCCCTTTTCAGCACCCTAAATGACGTAGCATCGAGTTTTCCATTTTTTAGTTGATTCGAGCCCTTCGTATTATTCCATCCAACGGCCAAGGAGGTTTCATCACATGTGTGTAATATTGCCTGAAATCCCCAAAGACCAAACACTCTTCACTTCATCTCCTTCATATCGTGAACCCTAACCCGCCGCCCTTTTCACTAGCTGGAGCCGCCGCCTCAAACCAGCCTCAAAACCACACCCCAGAGCCCTCTTCACCCCCTCAGCCCAAATCCTAAAATAGTTGCCTTCGAATCATAAGCAAGCCCCTTGAATCTCATATTGAAAACCGAAACCCCTTGAACCTCGAATCAGAGAACCTAGTTTTCAATTCAAGACCTTATAACTTTCAGAGTTCAAATACGAATCAAGATTCATGGTGGCCAATTTTTCTTTCTGGAAGCTCTGGCTAGTTTGAATTTTGGTTCGATTTTGAGAGGCTCAGCTGTCCTGGACGGCTCTCGTGCTCTCACTTATGGGTCGTTCATTTAGATTTCATGGCCTCCCAGCTTCGTTCCTGTTCGTTGTCATCTCTTCTTTTCTTTCTTTCGTTGATTTTCTTTTATCTTGCTTAATTGCTTCGAATGATTCATCTCTGTTCTTTAGTTATTAGTTGGTTTGTTGCATGTTTAGATTTAGGTCATTAGCAATTGGTTATCATATTAGGATAGTCAATCTCTTCTTCAGTTTTCTTAATTCCATGTATGTTTGCTGTCTCACTGGCCCTTCTCCTATTGTTGGCCGATTAGTTTTATTTTTATGCTTGAATTCTGGGCCTACCCCTTTGTGACATGTGGTCATTTGAGCCACAATTTGGGTTTCAAGGGTCAGAGGGCCAAAAGTTGTCGAACCTGCTAATGCAGTAGCCCAAAGTTTTGGGTCAGGCCTAACCGATTTGATTATTAAAGTAATTAAGGAACATTTGGGGGGTAGTTTGGGAAGTTTGGGGTGGAGAATCTTTTGATAAAAATTTAGGAAGCTTCCTAGAAGCTGAAAAAGAGCCTTACTTGGTAAGCAAGTCAGAAGTTTAGGGATTAAGTAGCAAAAATGAGAATTGAAAAGGGACTAAGGGGGTAAATACTAATTCCTAAATGCCGCCCTATTCCCTTGCCTATAAAGGCACCTTTTCTTGCCTTTCAAAGGGGAAGGGGAGTGATTAAAATCAGAAAATTAAGAAACAGCTGAGAATTTCAAAATTTATTGTTCCATTGAGTTGATCTTCTGAAATCTTTGGGGTTTCTCAACTTCTGGCCCATTTCTGATTTGCTTGGGGGTTGAAAAGGGAGTAAACTTGGTTTTTCTTAAGAGTTTTGGGTGGATTTCCCTTGAATAGTTACTGTTCTATTGGGTTTTCTTGAATCAATTCCGCTGTTTGACTCATTTGCTGGTGCTGGATTGGTACTGTTTTTGCTGCTGACTCTCTATTTTCCTTTTGTCTTCGAATCCTAGGTACATGTCTCCTGAAACTCTACATGTTTTGATGAAGCTTTGAGTTGAAGAATAAAATGAGAAAGAATGATTTGAAAGCAGAATTTCAGTTGTTTCTTATTCAATCATGTTTTACTTTGAATTTCTTTTCTGACTTGGCATGCTATAATGTTTAGTCAATCTTTGTGTTAAGTAGATAAGTTCTTTTTGTAATTGATTTGGGACTATTGTAAGACTGAAGGGACAGTTTGTTATCTAAGTTTAGGTCATACACGCATGTTTGAGGAGTCTGGTAATTGTAAATGGTTTTTGGACTTAGCTGCTGAGTCATTCTTTAGTTTTGGCAATATGTTAATCGTGTTCAGTTGATCATGTGTTCACTCATTGGTTTTGCTGAATGTATTCTTGGATTTCTGGGTATTGTAATTGTGATTAACGGAAAAAATGATCCATAGTATTTCAATAATAGGTTTAGTTCATTTTGGTTTGATTATGAGCATGTACAATCGGAACTCGTGGGTTATAATGTGCATTTAATGGTTTAAAACTTGGAGAACAAAGTTCAATTTTATTTTTATGTGGTTTCTAATTGAAATGTAAGGAGTAACTGGGCCTGAAGACTTGATCCTAAGGTTTGGGCTAGAGGCTGGTCCAATTATTGAAACCATAAATGGCCAGGTTTACTATGGGGTATTCACTTTAGTAGCAAAAGCTGGGATCACATTGACTCCCATATAATTGGATGTTTCACATGCTGGGAGACTCGACCTCGAGTCCAGCACTTGATAATGCTCAGGTTTCAAATTCGGAGTTCACTTAGGGCCTGGGATGTAAGCCCGTCGTTTTTTTACCTTGTTCATTCTTTCTATATATAGGGACAACTATTTGGCTCCAGGGTCCTTGCATAATAACGTAGTTCACAACACGGGATTATTGATTTTAACTTGATCCAAGCTTTTAGCCTAAAATTGGTGACAACCCTTCTTGCTCTTTAATTAATCAATTGAGGTATGCTATATTTAACAACAAACAGCTATGGCCCTCATGGTTAAAGTCTAGAAGTTAGAATAAATAGAGGTGCGCCATATCAAATAAAATAGTTTATGGCCCTCAAACATTTAGCTTGAACTTTCTTTCTTTCTTTTAAAAATTAGAAATGAAGTGCGTCGTACCAAACAAAAATAACAATTGCATGAACCTCATCTTAATTAATCTTGTTTATCCTTAGAAATCGAGGTGTGCCATTTAGCGAATTTTCATGGCCCTCACAAAGTTGCTATTGCGTAGTTGCTTTAAGCACGTTATTTTAATAATTTACCTTCCTAAACTCGCGTACGCATTTATGTGACCCTAATCCAAATCTGAACAATTTTAGATAAAATGTGTCGAGGATCGCGGGTGCATTTATGTGACGCGGTTCAAGACATATTTTAAATAACGTTAACATCTTCCTAAAAAAGATATAACTGAATAAAAACGGCTATAAAGTCAAAATTGCACCGTAGGTTAAAACATGTTTAAAATAAGATAATTAGGCTAATTATGACAGTTGAGTGACCGTGCTAGAACCACGGAACTCGGGAATGCCTAACACCTTCTCCCGGGTTAACATAATTCCTTACCCGGATTTCTGGTTCACGGACTATAAAATAGAGTCATTCTTTTCCTCGATTCGGGATTCAAACCGGTGACTTGGGACACCATAAATATCCCAAGCGGCGACTCTGAATCTTTTAATAAAAAAAATCCCATTTCGATTGTCACTTTAAGTTGGAAAAAACTCCCTTCTATACCCCTTTACGGGGATGTAGGAAAAATGAGGTGTGACAGCTCTGGAGACTCTGCTGGGGACAAGAACCCAGAACTTCTGGTTCAGGGTTTAAAAATCCCATCTTCGAGGATGTGCTCGTTGGTCGAGACTCCCTATTCTGTTAGTGTCATACCTTGAAATAAGAAAGAGGCTCAGACAAGTTACAAAATCGGATGGCCTTTTGGTTCCCGTACGTATCCCCCTCCTCGGCTCGAGTTGTCCGCTAGGGTACACAAGTCTAGAACAATATACCCAGGTTTTGAACCTAGAATAACTCAGCCTCATGCCGGATCCCTATTAGGAACGCTTGTTTACATCATGTGCATTTGATTTAGGGGACTCAACACAGGGGTTGGGTCCGTTTAGGACAGGTGTACACAAAATAACAGACCATCTTGATGCATCCTATATGCTACAAGTTGCATTTATCCAAGCGTAAAAGGGTCATTTGGCAGACCAATGATAGTTGATGGCAAATGAAAAATAAAAAAAAAAAAAAGAGAAGAGAAAAAAGGGAAAAAAAGAGGGTGAATTGTGAAAATAAAGCAAGTAGGGCCCAGTTATTTTTTTTTTAAACATTTTTATTAAGAAAAAGACAAAAAAAAAGACATGAAAAATTCAAAAAAAGATTTTACACTTTTTCATCATTTTCAAAAAATCAAAAAAAAAGGGAAAAGAAAATCTAAATTTTTTTTGCATGTTTCATCATTTTTCAAGAAAAAGCAAAAAATATGTTTTCTCTAAATTAGTTGTTTTTTAATTCTCAACTGTATCCAATCTGCCCGAACTATGCATACCTGATTTTCGTCTTTTGGGGCGTGATATGTAGCAACCCACATAGGGTCCGGTCTTCCTAGTAAATCTTAGGTTCTTGGCTTTGTGGAGTATTAGCCAAATTTTGTACTTCTAGCCACCTTTTGGCTAAATAAGCCATTTTGCAAAAATAGTCTCAATCATGTCTTGCATATGTCTAATAGGGAGTGTTATTATCTCACATAGTGTCGGTTAAAGTTTTCTCATATAAGTGTGGGCCTATTTACTGGAGTTTGAGCATGGCAGACGCCCCAGGACCATCTAGTCAAGATCATTCAAGAGTTGCTTAAGGAGATTTTTCTTTTATGTTTTGAGTCTATTTTTCTTTTTATGTTCTCTTTTACCTTCTAGTTTTGTACAATAATGTCAGAGTCTTTTGTTATTGTATTTACTATTTTTGTATTGAAAAAAAAAGTGTGTTATAAATCAAAAATTCAAAAAAAAAAAATTTTGCGTTTTTTATTTCCTTTGGAAGTTTTCTTTAGAATACCAATTCTAAAATTTAAAAAAAAATCTTTTGAGGTGTTTCTCCTTAAAAAAATAATATCTAGAATTCTAAATAGAAATTTTTGCTTTTATATTTCCTTTAGTATATTAGGACATAAAAAGGGGGAATTTTCTTTTAGTACCTCTTTAAAGAGTTTTCTTTAAGGTATTAATTTCAAAAATCCAAAAAAAGATTTTCTTTTGAGTTTCTTCTTTGGGAAAAATGAAAAAAAAAATTTATTTTCATTAGAACTTTACGACATTTTACATAGAAAAAAAAAGAAAACAATATGATTTCCCTCCTAAAAAGTCAAAAATATTTTTCTCTTATATATTTTTTCCTTAATAGAGAATTTGTGTCAAAAAAATCCGTTAAGCTTGAGTTTAGAACAAGTTATAAAACATTAAGTCTAGAACACTAAAAAAAGAGATTTGTTTCTTTTATTTCCCTTATCTCTTCAGAGTAGCCATAAAAAAAATGAGAAAGTAAGTTTGTTTACTTTATTCCTGATCTTCCAGAACATATCTTGGTCTGATTCATGCGGGGTCATGATACATAGGCAACCTACATAGGGTTCGATCGAATTATTTTTTTATTTAAAGAAAAAAAATAAGAAAAAAAAAAAGAAAAAAAGAAAGGAAGGAAAAAAAGATGGTGAAATTATGGGATGTGAAAATGAGAGGGAAGAAAAGAGCGATAATCAGAAAGGAAAAAAAAAGGAAAGAAAATGAGCGAGCCAAGAATGCTAGAAAAGCAAAGGAAGGAGAGGATTGAAATAAACAAATTGGGATGATGCCATATGACCTTCATACCCTCGAAGTCATGTTAGAACCAATAATTGTTGCTAGGTGCATGTAAGTAGTAACTGGGCCTGAAGACTTGATCCTAAGGTTTGGGCTGGAGGCTGGCCCAATTATTGAAACCACAGATGGCCAGGTTTATTGTGGGATATTCATTTTATTAGCAAAAGCTGGGATCACATTGACTCCCATATAATTGGATGTTTCACGTGCTGGGAGACTCGACCTCGAGTCCAGCACTTAGTAATTCTCAGGTTTTAAATTCGGAGTTCACGTTGGGCCTGGGATGTAAGCTCGCCGTTTTTTACCTTGTTCTTTCTTTCTATATGTAGGGCCAACTGTTTGGGCCCAGGGTCCTTGCATAATAACGTAGTTCACGACACAGGATTATTGATTTTAACTTGGTCCAACCGCTTAGCCTAAAATTGGTGACAACCCTTCTTGCTCTTTAATTAATCAATTGAGGTGTGCTATATTTAACAACAAATAGCTATGGACCTCATGGTTAAAGTCGAGAAGTTAGAATAAATTGAGGTGCACCATATCAAATAAAATAGTTTATGGCCCTCAAACATTTAGCTTGAACTTTCTTTCTTTCTTTTAAAAATTGGAAATGAAGTGCGCCGTGCCAAAAAAAAATAATTGCATGACCCTCGTTTTAATTAATCTTGTTTATCCTTAGAAATCGAGGCGTGCCATTTAGTAAATTTTTATGGCCCTCACAAAGTTGCTATTGCGTAGTTACTTTAGGCGTGTTATTTTAATAATTTACCTTCCTAAACTCGGGTGCACATTTATGTGACCCAAATCCAAATCTCAACAATGTTAAAATGTGTCGAGGATCGAGGGTGCATTTATGTGACGCGGTTCAAGACATATTTTAAATAACGTTAAAATCTTCCTAAAAAAGATATAATTGAATAAAAATGGCTATAAAGTCAAAATTGCACCATAGGTTAAAACATGTTTAAAATCAGATAATTAGGCCAATTATGACAGTTGAGCGACCGTGCTAGAACCACGGAACTCGGTAATGCCTAACACCCTCTCCCGCGTTAACAGAATTCCTTACCCGGATTTCTGATTCGCGGACTGTAAAATAGAGTCGTTCTTTTTCTCGATTCGGGATTCAAACCGATGACTTGGGACACCATAAATATCCCAAGTGGAGACTCTGAATCTTTTAATAAAAAAATCCCGTTTCGATTGTCACTTTAAGTTGAAAAAAACTCCCTTTTATACCCTTTTACGGGGGTGTAGGAAAAAGGAGGTGTGACACAGCCCAAGTGCTAAGCAAATTCAACATGGCTTGTGAAACTACTAAGGGCGAAA
This sequence comes from Nicotiana glauca, assembly GCA_026770625.1. Taxonomy (NCBI): domain Eukaryota; kingdom Viridiplantae; phylum Streptophyta; class Magnoliopsida; order Solanales; family Solanaceae; genus Nicotiana; species Nicotiana glauca. The sequence goes on from MU790317.1 coordinate 55,207, forward strand.
TAACATTAATAGCAAACACCGTGGAGACCATTCAGAAAACCAAGTTTTATGTGATTGAGGGGGACATGAGGTACAACTCCCTGTTCGGGAGGCCATGGATCCACAATGCCAAGAGGGGTTAAAATATACAGTGCCCTCAACTCTTCACCAGGTGTTAAAATTCCCAATGCCAAGAGGGGTTAAAATGATTTACAGGGAGAAACCAGCCGCAAAGGAAATGCCTGCAGTCGAAGAAGTGATTCCAAAACCAACACTGGCAACCTTGAAGGAACCAAGTTCGAATACAAAGCAGGAAACTAAATAGCAATTATCAACACTAGTCTCGACCCAATCGGATAAATAGAGGACCGATGAAGACGATGATTCCCAAATACCAAAAAATGAGTAAGATCACTACTTATTTTCCAAGAAAATATTTTCTTGGAAAATATTTTTATTATACCAAAAATACCCTTAGTGTCTTTATTATTTCATGCAATAATGAGTCATCATTCTATATTTGTAACCGTTTGATCATTACTCACCCATCATAACCACTTAATTCTATTCAAATATATATACACACATTCTTTATATACATACATTCTTTCAGGTATGGTAGATATTAAATATACAAAAAATACGCTCCTTCCTTCTGCTGTACTTTCTACCAAGATGAATAAATCTTTGTTACTTTATGCTCCTAGTTTTATATTAAAAAGGCTTGTTAAATTCTGAAGGATACACCCAAATTGGATGAAATAACCTTAAGGAGAGTATCTTTGACACGCCTCAGGCTTTGAATAATTCCCTATAGGTTTCAATATTGAAGTATTTTCCACAAAATTTACAATAATCTTAACGATATTTCATCCGATGCTGTGGAGAATATCAATTTTGGAATCTCGAGAGCGATAGATGATAGATGAACAAATATTATTATTATACTGTTATCATATATTATACTTTGGCATGAACTCTTGGCAAGTTTTTATTTCAATTTCATACACTATCGCATTATGAAAATTAAAATGCATCATAAAATTAAGGTATGCTTTTTTTAGTATTTGAATGCGCCTAAGCCTACATAAATGTACACTTCTACTGTTATTCATTTTCGAAAATCTTGATAGCTCTATGATAGTGGGTTTAAATTTATTCTTCAATTTCAACAAATTTTATTTTTGAATTTGTTGTGTTACAAATAAAAGCATGATTGATTTCATCTCAATTGTATAAGTTCTTTGCTAATTCTATGAGAATAAAGGGTGAATAATTTACTACACATGATGATCATTTATGTCAAATAGAATTTGATAAATCTTTTTTGATGGAAGGGAAGATGATGATTAATATGTTGATATTATAAATCTCCTCCGTATTAGTTTGATAGAAAAAATAGATAAGATAAGACCTTCTTGTTCTTGTGACTTATTAGGTGAAATATATTATTAGCTTGTTATTTATAAATTGGTGGAACTCTTTATGAGTTGTGAAAAGATTATCTCCTTAACTTAAAATTTTTAAAAATACGGGAGTTCATGGTGTCTAGAGAGAGGAAAAAACTTAGAAAAATTTATTTCTTAAAATTATAACGAGACCTTACAAAATTGAGATTATTTGTGGAAAATTTTGTATTGTAAGATCAAAAATATGTTATATTTATTCTTTGAAAATTTATTTTATTTTGGGTTTGTTGGTTATTTGGGTGAAGAAATTATTGAATTATAATTTGTTGCCTACTTTAGATATTTCTATAGATGTTAAAGTTGCTTCTATAATTGAAATTTTTTACTTTGGTATTTGAATATGGAAGATACCAAAATAAAATATGTGTTAAAGATGTTTCAAAAGGCACTTATATAGAAGTCAAGTTTCATTTCATTTGAGATTATTTTGTGCCTTACTCGGGAAATACTATGAGTTAGTATTCTGTATATGGGGTTTTTATTGTATTAGAAGGATACAATGATAATATTGAATCTTTGATTCAGATGATAAAAGTTCATAAGTGATTGTGTAATCACCTTTTGATGGGGTGTTGTGGTATTGAAATTGCCTAGCAATGAGGCTGATTAAGCAACCTCTTGGTGAATGTTCCACTAGGAATTAAGTCGATAATATTTATATCAATGAATTGTGATTGCCAAGGTGAAATATTCATTGTAAGAAAATAAATCTTTTAATGGGAAGAGTAATATACATTCTCTTGAGACATAATGTGATAATGCAATTGCTTAGAGATGAGAATTTTTTATACATATTATGTGTAGTCAAAAAAGGATTTGGCCGATCCTTTAACTTATAAGTGAAACATCGAGGGGTTGAGACTTTTGCCAATTTGACATGTATAAACAATAATGGTAACACAACCTATGTGATTGGAGATCCCATGAAGTAGGTTCATATGGATAATAACAAGTCATTAGCTGATCAATATGCACTATTAAATTATGTCTCTTCCTATGGGGTATGTGTGTATATAGTGCAAGACTGCAAGAAATGTGAGGTTGAGTTATTATAATCTTAATCTAATAATCCATATCCTTTTCTAGGTGGTGTATTGCGCTACAAAATATACTTGATGGATAGACCTATATGAGTGTGGAGTGGGGTCGTTCCTATAAAATTTATGAGAAAATTTCTAGAGCACTTATGAAAACCAGGCGGGTGCATGGTCTTTTAGCACAAAACTGCGATAATGACAAAGATTGTGCGAGTATAATATGATAGATAAGACACTAGGCTTACAAAATAATTTTTGGTTCATAAAAGTATTAAACTTCATCAATTATTCTGTATGCTTCATTTTTTTTTTCTAGGTCTGGTTAATAGTCTGCGAGACATCGGATTCGACATATTATACTCATATGTAGAAAATCCAACAAAATATTCTATCATTATATTCCTTTTGAGATATGTGGGGGATTGTTAGAAAAATAGTAAATATGGTATCTCAAAAGGAAGTGTCAAAAATTATATTTTCTAAAAGTGTCTAGATTCATTTTATTAACATTTAGTGTCTTTATTATTTCATGCAATAATGGGTCATTATTCTATATTTGTAACCGTAGGACCATTACTCACCCGTTATAACTATTTGATTCCATCCACCTATATACACACATTTTTTTTATATACATACATTCTTTCTGGTGTGGTAGATACTAAGCTAGCGTTTGGCCATAGATTCCTAAATTTATTTTGAAAATTTTAATTTGGATAAAGTTTGGTTTGAAGATGAAAATATGTTTCGACATTAGTTTTCAAAACATACTTCCCAAATTTATTTTGAAAAATTATGACTTATACCCACAAGTACTACCACGAATACCCAGCGGTACCATTATTAATAATATTCATTACATTATCGCAAATCATAGTCTTAAACGTAAATAAATTTGATACAAAATTATTATTTTTACAGTTAACTATATGATACACTTTCAGATGACCAAGAATACGAAACAACATTGTTACAAAATAATAAATAGTGGGCTCTTTTCTAAAATAAAAAAGTTTGGAACAATTTTAAAAAATATAATAGTGATGAACACACCATCCAACTCCTAGTATACGTCTACCACCAAATTAGGCTTTAGCCCTTGCCTAGAACTTAGAAGGTCTTAAGAATGCCAAAAGATCCTTTTACTCTCATGGCCAAAGGCTTGCCAACATATCAGAGGAAGGTGAATTAGGGTGTACACTTTACATAACTGTCACAGTTTAAAAGAAATATAATAAATTTTTAGCATGAAATTCAATATTACAGATATGGCAGGAAAATATTTATATTTATAGCACACAGTTCCATTAAAATAGGAATATTAACTATTAATCCCTTAACATAAAAAATTTGAATGGAAAGTTAATAATTATTTGTACAAAAATTATATCTTTTTTTCTCTCTTTATCTATTAGCTTTCCTTCTTTTTCTTCGTCTTCTTAGTTTTGTTTTTTACCGAAGCCAATATATTTTTTAAATTTGGTCTATCCATTTTATTTTTAATTATCTTTCTTAAGTTTTTCTCTTACTTCTTTCTTCCTTTCTTAATATAAAGCTCTTATTTTGATAATAATATACGTTAATATATACAATACATATATATAAAAATATACTTTGAATTAACACATATAAAATATACTAAACATATACATAAAAAATACATCTTCAATTAAGATGACACTTAGACATGTGAAATATACATAAAAATATATATCTTAAATTTAATTAAGATGGTATATAAATATAAAAAATATATATATATACACACACACACATATTAAAAATATAAAATATATATAATGACACTTGACATATAAAATACAATAGCACTTCACAAATAAATATATAAAAATTATATACATAAATATACATTTTGAATTAAATTGATACCTGATATACAAAGTATAAAAGCTGTATAAATCAATACATCTTGATTTAGGTAATATTGAGATATGCAGCAGCTTTTCAAAATATGGAGTGAAGAAGTTGAACATTGTAAAGGGAAAATGAAGATGGACAAAAAAAAGTACTTCCCATGATTAGTGAGTGAGTTAATGTCACGACCCAAAACTCAAACTCGGTTGTGATGGCGCCTCTCGTGAAGACAAGGCCAGCCGACGCTTACTCAAATTCAGTTCCAACAGTTTAATAAATCAATAAGTCATTTATAAGGATGAATAATACAATCCTTTAGGTAGTCAACAATACAATTCTATAAACTTGCGAAATAACAACCCAACTTAGCCCGACATCGGGGTGTCACTAGTCATGAGCATCTATTAGAGTATAAATACAACTACAAGGTCTGAAATGTACAAATAGGACTGATGAAAAAAAGGGGAGAAAAGCAGTGCTGCGAACGCTGACAGCCATCTTGCTAAAACTCCGATAACCTTGCCTCCAATCACCAAAACCCGCTGTCGGGTGTAAAAATACCTGCATCAGCACACAAGGTGCAGGGAATAAAACGAGTACTCCAACTATATAAGTAATAAGGGTAAATAACAGCTGAGCAGTAAGAAATCACGTAAAGCAAGTCATCATGCTATATAGGAGCAGCGTAAACCCTTTGAGAAAAACAGAAAAACAGAGAATTCTTTAGAAATATCTTGGCTCAGTTTAAAACCTCATTTGAAATTGTCTTTTTCCAACAGTTAAGCAAATGAATGCAAAACAAGTAGTGCAAACAAGCACCGAAGTCAGCCCTTCGGGCACAACGCTTTATTAACAGATAACACCAGGATATCTGGTAATTATTGCAAGAAGTAGCATAAAATCCAATAAAATAAAATTGCAGAAATATTATGACAGATAATACGGATAAGAACAAATGCAAGAGTGCAGTGCAATGCATATGACGGTACACTCTGGTACCCACTGCAGCGTGCAGCCCGAGCCATCCATTTATTTATCGTCGACGGCGCTCACTGGAGGTGTGTATTGTGAGGACCCGACCCGTCGTCTCATTAGTTACTACCCCGTTCTTCCCATTTCCTACCTTCTTATGTTTCATTATCGTTATTGGGTGCGTTAGAATTTATTTGGAGTGATTTTGATAAGAAATGAGACAATTAGTCTCTTTAAGGAAGAACTAGTTTGAAAAAGTCAACCGGACGTTGACTTGTGAGTTAGAGAGCTCGAAATTGAATTTTGATGATTCGGTTAGCTCCGGGTGATGATTTAAGGCTTAGGAGCACAATCGGAAGTAATTTTGGAGGTCCGGTGAAGAAGTTAGCCTATTTTGGCGAAGTTAGTATTTTGGCAAATTCCGGTTAATAGGTGAGATTTTGATCCGAGGGTAGGAATAGAATTCCGAGAGTTTCTGCAGCTTCGTTGGGTGATTTTGGATATCTGTGCAAATTTTCAGGTCATTCGGACATCGTTTGGTCGGGTTTTTGATCGAATGCGCATTTCGAAAGTTTTGAAGAAACTTAGGCTTGAATCCGATGTAATTTGATGGTTTTAGTGTTGTTGGATGTATTTTTGT
>MU790318.1:0-11319 GCA_026770625.1 Nicotiana glauca
TTAAGCCATATCATGAAGATAAGGATGATCCGAGTAGGGGACAATCAAGTCGAGCACCAATGACTATCACTGCCTTGCATGATCGGGAGATTGAAGCTATTATAGATTATCAGGCCAGGCGAAAACAAGGGCAAAAAGCCACCGCAATGTTCCTCGTCCATTGGAAAGGGCAATCACCGGAGGTGGCCACGTGGGAACTATATGAGGACTTGTGGCAATTCAAAGATAAGATCCGAGAGTTTATGCAGCAACATTGTGTCGCAGTCGTCGCAATATTAGGTGGGGGAGAGTGTGATGACCCGCCACGTCATCATGCCACATAGGCGCCATTTGGCATATACTAATGCCATGTGGAAGCTTAAATAAGAAGAAGGCTAGCATTTGTGAGAAGATTCTAGAGAAGTATGGACATTTCCTTAGAAAGAACCTAGATCTTTATGGATTTGCTAGGAAAGTCCTTGGAATCTTCTAGGCTTGTAGACAATTCTAGAGAAAGCCCTTATCTTGTAAATATCAAGGACTTGTGTAATAATTAATATTTACACACTAGCCCCTAGGAGACTAGTATATAAAGGAGGCCATTCATTTGTAATTCATCAAGCAAAACAATTCAAGTTCTCTCTAATACAAAGCTTCCTTTAACAATTCTCTTGTGTTTTTTCTTCCATTCTCTTAGCGATCTTGAGTGTAGTAAGGCTGACTTGACATAGCAAGAACGTGAACAAGTTGCGCAAGATCGTGAGCAAGTTGTCAAGTGCCGCACGTGTACTTAGTTAATAACTAAGGACGTGACAAATAACTAAAAAACTTAAGCAACTATGCCGAGGTTTTTTGATGCAGTATGAAATTTTAATTTATGTTTTATTGTTTTTTACTGAGTGTACGAGGAAAATTTCAGCTTTCAATTATTAACAAAAAAACTTCAGCAACTATGCCGAAGTTTTACAATAATCATATAATATTTTAATATAATTTCTTCTTCGTTGTATTATTTTCCAGCTCATTAACTAAATAACTTCAACTTAGAATGTTAGAATTCATCGTCAAACAGGTTTAGAATTGCAAATTGAGCATATCAGTGAAGTTGCTCAAACAACTTCAATCAATCAATCAGAAAACATATAATTCGAAAAATACTTACAAATTATTTGAATTTGAATATCGAATATCGAATTTGAATGCGAGACGTGATCTCCAGAGAGACGGACTGATGTAGGAGATACGGAGGAGATTTGGAATTTGAATCTAGTAATACGGAGGAGAGACAGACTTTTATATGTCTTGGAAGGGGTATAATGGTCATATTATTATGGAATATTTGTTAGTTGGTTACGAAATCAATAGTTTTTAAAAATATGGTATATGTTAAAAGGTGGCCTAAAAATAGGGTACGGCCTCAAATCGCCCCATAAAACTCGGAAAAAGGGGAAATTGACACCTTATGATAACATATAATAGGAATCGGCAGCTTTTTAGCCTTATATTAGGTTTGGTAAAAGCAACCCAAAAAAATTGGCATTTGATAGCCAAATCTAACCTTTTCCCCTATTTATTCTCAGAATATTTGCCTTCAAAATTTCGATCAGTCACGACATCAACTTTCATCGGCGATGAAATTGCAACCTACTTCAGTTTCCTTGGCGCCGTTGCAGCTCTCCTCTTCTCCCGTAAGATCCATGAAAAAAATTGTTGCATTCATTCAACTCAATAAATAAGAAATAATAGACAATTATAACTTCGTTGAAGGTATGGGAGCTTCTTATGAAACGACGAAAAGCAGTGTTGTCGCACGGCTAATTCGTGGTGTTGATGGGTGAATTCATCCTATGAAAAGAAAAATAAATTTTTGATATACATTTAAATATACAAATAAGAAAAATAAATTTTGATTTATATTTTGATCTATACAAAGAAAGAAAAATAAAGTTCTAATATACAGTTTGGTATACAAATTATTTGATGTGTCATACAATATAATATACAAGCAATTGTTGTATCCCGTACTTTAATAGTAGGATAAGTCGTAGTAATTCATATGAGCTATAAGGGATTAAGACATATTATAGAGAATTTTTGACTATGTTATTGTAAGACCCCATACGTTTAACAACTTTTATACAGTTATATACAGTTTGATATGGTCTTTTAAGTGGAATAATTTTGTAATACAAAAAAAAAGTTTGAAAAATATGATTTTATATAGTTATTAATATTACTACTTTCGAATATGCTTTACATTATCCACATAATATGAGAAAGTTTACGAGATTTTTTTTATTGTAAAGATAGAAATAATTTTCTTACAAGAAAAGAAGGTTTTCTTTTTACTATTTTAAGAATTAAGCATACGAAAATTTGTACTCTTTATATGAGATTAGAAAAATTAGAAGTTGAGAAAATATATGTATATTTACATGGATATTTTAATAAAATAATAGTATATGTATTGATTTTATATGATACTATAATTTATGAATATTTTAATAGTAATACTTTAGGATGAGGACAAGACTATTTTCAAGGTTATAAGTATTCATGATATGTCAAACAAGTGATAAGTAAATTCGTGAAGGTGAGAGGGTAAGCGAATCAAAGAAAGTAAGTTTCGTCAAAGTTTATTAGTTTGGGATAAAACACGGTTTGAGCTATAATATCTGGTATTTATGGACTAGTGCCATATAAGGTACCATATAACCATGATAGTAAAGTGTATAAAGTAGGGAGAATTGCACATAAGTACAACTCATACACACACATTGCAACTGAGTAGCCTAGTTATAACTTTGCAAATCTATAAGCCAAAGACAATAGGCCCAAATCTGAAAAATCCAGCATTTTTTGACGCAACCAGCAGTCCTTGCGGTCAATGCTATTCAACAGTCCTATTGTTGAGAAGAGCTTCTGCATTTATCTTCTACCAAAATCAGTGTTTTACTATTAACTTTATGAGATAATTAATAAAAATATATTTAAATGTAAAAAGCGTAAGAAAAAAAAAAGAATTGGTAGTTTTTTTCACTTTATCAGAGGCAGAGAATTTGTTGGATTTTAATTAAATAGTTATTAAATATATAGTATATGAATATAAAGTAGAAGAACAAAGAATAAGTTAACCCAAAACAGATGACAAAGAATTTTTTTTCCTTCAATGGTGTCACTAATAGAGTTTAATCCAAAACAGAAAATAAGTTAAAAACAAACAAAGGAGGTTGTCCAGCTCGAGAAAAGGTAAGAAAACATACAAAAATTTAGTTTCGCCTTTCTACATACATTGGTATATACATAATTATACACACTTATACATATTTATCGACTTGTTATAATAGTGTATAAGAGATGTTTACATACCCATATACACTATTATACAATATTATACATTGTTATACAATTGAATCCTATCACTGGAGCTTCACAGGTTTTCTTCTTATTTCTTGATCCTTTACTGAAATTTGACTCAAATCTAGTTCAAATCTGCTCTAAATCACTTCAAATTTAAGCTTTGAACTCCTTTTGATGTTTCCAATCAATTAGAACAACACCCAATCATGTTTCAAGCAAACCCCAATAACACCCATTTCAAAATTAATCTCAAATCTTAGATCTAAGTGTGCTTTCAAACCCAAAATCTCATATATGGTTCAAACTTAAGATTCACCTTTCAATGGAGTTTTTTTTAATCAATCAAATTTTAAATTTGAGAAACTTGAGCTCCAATAATGGAGGTTTTATGATTATATACACTTGAACGAAGAGAATACTAAACCTAGTAGCAAGGATGAGGCAAATTTGTAACTGAACAACTTCAAATCTTGTTCAAAGATCAGCTTCGCTGTTGGAGTTGAAGTGCGCTTATATGATAACGCAGAATACACATAAAAGAGAGATATTAAGAAGCTTATGTGTGTTATGGAATGTGGAGGAACTGAGTATTTAATAATGAGCTAAATGATTAAAAGATTCTTTCAGGTTATGTACAACCCGGGCCAAACAATATAAGACCTTTAAACTTGGGCCATTTTCAGTTAGGCATTTGGGCCAAGTGGTATTGGACGTAATTCTTTCTATAAAGTATGTTAAAAGTAAATAGTATTTTAAGTAATTTGAGATAATTTTTAATTATGTTGGTAATTAATTAATTATTGAATTAGTAGGGGATTAATAAGTTGATTATGGAAAAAGGGTAAATATTTGAATAAGTTTACGAAGGCTTAACGTGGCAAGAAACCTTGCTAAAATTGATGACTCTTACTGCATTTTATAAGGTATCATTTAGAGAAAAGTTTGGCTAATTAATCACCTTAAGTAGAGGACAACTCACTATGATACAATCACCCCCTAATTCATTTAGGAAAAATGCTTAGCTAACAGATGGAATTCTCATTCCTAAAGGGGAAAGCTTCAGCAAAGCTAATGTTGCAATAACAACGAAATTGATTCAAATATTTCATACAAAGTTTACCTAATGTTATCACAGCGTCAAATTTCGATTCAAAGGGAGTATGGTACAATCTTTTTCAAGAGTATTATATGGATTTCTCCCTATTTCGATTCGTCGTTACATATTGTCGCAACTGATGTGTGTTAGATAGATTGTCAAGAGAATCGGCTCAGGTATATTAAGACTATCCATTATTTCTTTTGGCATGATCCAAGTAACAAAATGTAAACGTAATGCTATTCCATAAGTGGTTCTACTCTTAGCAATTAAGGATGCCTATGTTATTCATTCTTGTAAAATGATATTCAAGCATATCTAAGTATGTTCCTAAGTCTCTATTGAGGTATTTGATAATGATGTTAATGTTCATAATATAGTAATACATGCATCTTCATGCATATGCATTTACCACCGAGCTACGATTAGTTGAACAGTTACATATTTACCATCTTACTACGACCGGTTGGGCAGTCATGCATCTTCATTTACCATCGTGCTACGGTTTGTTGGACAGACATGCATTTATTACTGGTGTCATGATCCAAAATCCACTAAGGGTCGTGGTGGCGCCGGACACCGATGTCAGGCAAGCCAACCAAAATACTCAAATTAAATTTTAATTTTCGTATTGTCTGAAATCATTTTTCTTCATACATTAGATAACGGATAATAAAATTTTCAGGAATAAATGTGAAGTATTAAACACAACTTTAACATTTAATAATCCAAAAATCCTCCCAGAACCCTATGTCACAAGTACATGAGCAATTTCTAAGGAAGACCAAATAAAGTACAACAACTGTCCGGAATACAATTGGACAGGAAAAATCAATAAAACCCTGAGAGAGACTATACTAGCTGCGGGTCACCTCGAGGAAATACAGCTCACCCAGTCCCAGAATTTTCCGTGTTGCTATGCCCAGTAGGCCGCTAGAGTTACATATACCTGTGCAACAAAAATGCACAGAAGTGTAGTATGAGTACGTAAATAACGTGTACTCAATGAGTATCCTGTCTAATTTCGAAGAGGTAGAGATGAGATAGTCGACTTCGACACATACTAGTAGTTCAATAATGAAGTCAGTAATACATTACACTATGGATTTCTATAAACATGATTTTAGTCCAAATAGAAGGAAACAAGTAAACAATTAATTCTTTTATAGGAAATTTCCAAAATTCCATTTCGTAATTATCCAAATATTTTCAATCCATGAAGAGGCAATAATAACTTAAATAAGTTCAAGGCAACAATACAAGCATGCGCATATTATGCCGAGGCGACGACCCGATCCAATAGAAATAAACTGTGCACTTGCCGAGGGTCGAAGACGCGCCTATAAATGTATCTATTACCCCGCTCGCGAACTATCCTGCGACGCGGTCAACATAAAATAAACAAATACCCTGCTCGCGAGTCATACGTGCGACGCAGGTACACATCGAAATACATACTCAAATAGCCAATTAGGAATTTATCGGGGAACATTTATCCAAATAAAAGCAAATTCTCTTTTAATAATTTAAGAAAAATGGAGTTTAATCCTTTTAGAAATTCATTTACTAATTCAATGTGATGTAAGCAATTCAAGCTATCAATAAGTACGTAAATAATCCAAGTATAGCATGCTTTGGGGTCCTAACTAGCCGGACAGTAGCATAATAGTATCTACGCATGGACACGTAGCTCCCACAAATTGGAGCACAAAATCAATTATTTCACCTATGAGGACAATTCCCTCTTACAAGGTTAGAAAGGAGACTCACCTCGCTCCGAAGATCCATAACCAGCATTCCACGCCCTTCCGAAGACTCGAATCGATGCACAACATTCCAAAACTAGTCGATAATTATGCAAATTCATTAATATATACTTAATTACTCATTATAATCCAATTTGTAGAAATTCATAACCCCGATCGAAAAGTTGACGAAAATGCCCTCGAGCCCACGTGCCCGAAAATTCGAAATTTTTCGAAGATAAACATTAGCAATAAACACACGAACTCAAATATATGATTTTCTCTAAATTCCATACCCATAATCGTGGTCAAAATCTAACATTATCAAATTTCTAGGTCTTCCCTCAAACCCCAAGTTTTTCCACAAATTCCTTGTCTAAATCCATATATAAACTTTGTATTTAACTCAAAGCTTGCATAAATTACTCATGAAGAGTGATGAAAATGGCACCTCAAAGTTCCTCCCCATCGGCTCCAAAGGAAGAAAATGGGGTTGGAATGAACCCAACCCCGTATCACGACCCCAGACCCGGTCGTGACCCCAGACCCGGTCGTGATGGCACCCAACACAACTGCTAGGCAAGCCCGACCATTTACACTCTCAACCCGAGTACGAAGCTCAAACCAATTATTTAAATATCATTATCAACAATAACGCTAAAATCTTAACTGATAGATAGAAACCAAACTGAATAATCTCCCAAAGACCTGGGGGTCATAAGTCTAGAGCCTCTAACAACACAGAGTAATAAGACTCCAAAACTATAAATGTTCGAAAGTGCGGGAAATAATAAAGGAATAGGGGAGTAGTCGAGTCCTGCGGACGTCAGGCAGCTACCTCGACAACTCCAATAAAACTCTGAAACAACAACTAGCTCAGCTAAGCTCCCAAAAATACCTGAATCTACACACATGATGCAGGGAGTAAAGTGAGTACTTCCAACTCAGTGGTAATAAGAGTAAATAATGCTGAGAGGAAAGAAATTACGTAAGAGCACTCCATCATGCTATAAAAAGACAGTACAACCCTTTTTAGAAATAGTAATTCCATGAAAATCCTTTATAAAATATCTAGCTCAGTTTAAAACCTCTTTTGAAAACATCTCTTTCTTTCCTTATTAACAGTTAAGCATATGAATGCGATATCAAGTAGTGCAAGCCCGCACACAAATCAGCCGCTCGGGCACAACACTCTATTAACAAATAACACCAGAGTATCTGCTCAACAAGGAAAGTAATACATGCATGCCAGTAATATATGAGTGCTAAATGTCATGCCACGTAGTACAATCAGAAACCAATGCATGAATGCAATGCAATGCACATGAACGCTGCGGCGTACATCCCAATCCATTTGGGCGCCCGGCACTCACTGTGAGGGTTTAGACTCCGGAGGGGCTCCTACAGCCCAAGCGTAATAACAATATCACTCCCGCTGCGGTGTGCAACCCAATCCATGCATAGTCATGAATGCTCATAAGCCCCTTGGGCAATAGTAACATAGCAGTTCTCAGCTAAAAATATCATTAAAACATCATTTAAGTTTTCAAATCTTAGAAAGATGGCCGAGTTTGCAAAATAATATTTTAAACCTTGGGCTAAGATAGAAATGTGCACAATAATGCAAAAACAGTGATGTTTATCCCCGAAGGATTTAAATATTTGGCACGAAGCCCAAAAATATGGCAATCAGCCCAAATCATGATAGCATCAGGAAATTTTCAGTCAATCATAGAGTAAAATCAACAACTGGGATGGACCAAGTCACAATCTCTAACGGTGCTCTACCCCACGCTCATACCTGGCATGCAAGTCACCACAATACATCACTATGATGTGCAAGTCCAGGGTTTCAAACCCTCAGGACATCATTTACAAGTATTACCCACCTCGAACAGGCGAAAACTCTAGCCCACGACGCCTTTGCTCCTCAAACCGGCCTCCACGCGTGTCAAATCTAACCAAAATCATAAGGAATACATTATAATATGCTAATGGGACAACACCCAATCGAAAACAATCGAAATATAACAAAAATCTCGAAACTAGCAAAACCCGAGCCTCGGGCCCGCTTCTCAAAAAATTATGAAATTAACATCCACGAATTCCTTATCTCGCCACGAGTCCGTACAGACCAAGAACACCCAAATCGGACCACAAATGGCCCCTCAAATCCCAAATTTAGAATTTTTACTTCAAGCCCTAATTTCATATGATTTGGCTATGTTTTCATGAATTTCAAGTATGATTCTTCAATAAAATCATGCATTTTAACTCATAAAACTTACCTCTAACGATTCCCAGTCGAAACCCCTTCAATTCCCGTCCAAAAGCTCCCAAAGCTTGCTAAAAAATGGTGAGGAATGGGTTTGGTTCGCGGATGAAATGTTTATAAACTTTCTGCCCAGCCCCTGGAAATCCTTCATCGCGTTCGCGACCTCACCCACGCGAACGCGAAGAGCAAAATTCCCCGGTCCCTCTTTTACTCTTCGCGAACGCGAAGCCCGTCCCGCGAACGCGATGCTTTAGCTGACTCCCCTATGCGAACGCGGCTAGTGCCTCGCGAACGCGAAGGCCAAAAACTCCTGAGCCTCAATTCCTTATACGCGTTCGCGTCTCATCCCTCGCGAACACGATGCACACCCAGCTATCCCTCCGCGAACGCGGAACCATACCTCGCAAACGCGATGACCAATCACCCAATGCCTACACGAACGCAGCCAAGACCACGCGAACGTGAAGGCTTAATTTTTCTTGCACTGTTTCTGCAATTTTCTGCAGAATTTCATAAGTCCAAACTTCCCGGAAAATCATCCGAAATCACCCCGAGGCCCCCGGAACCTCAACCAAAAGCACCAACTCATTATAAAACATTATACAAACTTGCTCCAATTATCGAAACACATCCATTAACACAAAAATCATCAAATCTCGACGGATTCAAGCCTAAGTTTAACTAAAACTTCCGAATCTCACATTCGATCAAAAACCCGACCAAACGACGTCCGAATGACCTGAAAATTTGCAGACATATCCAAAGTCACCTGACGAAGCTACTGCAACTCTTGGAATTCCCTTCCGACCCTCGGATCAAAATCTCACATGTCAACCGGAATTCGCCAAAATTACAACTTCGCCAATTCAAACCTAATTCTACACCGGACTTCCAAATTCTATTCTGATCGCACTCCTAAGTCACAAATCATCCCCCGAAGCTAACCGAACCACCAGAATTCACATCCGAGCCCTCTATCCACATAGTCAACTTTCGTTGACTTTTTCTAAAATAAGCTTTCTTCTAAGAGGCTAGGTGCCTCATTTTCAACCAAAACCAATTCAGTTACACCCGATCAACTGAAATACTGATATAAAAACATGAAACAACACAATAAGGGGAAAACAGGGAGGTAACTCACGTGAGGACGGATCGGGTCATCACATCCTCCCCAACTTAAACAAACGCTCGTCCTCGAGCGGACCCAGAGTTGTCCTAGAAGTTCACCAATGGCTGAATAACTTTACCATGCATATAAACCGGGGTGATCCCACGTCACCCTATCTCATATAGGTCCGACAACACAATATAGCTGAAATTTTTCAACCCGTTTAGTCCATAAACCATAGAACTACATTTCACCCTCTGAAATCTTACACAAGATCAGAACCTCACATTTTTACTTAGAATAAACCCGAACCAGCTGTAATCATCCATACCTGCAACCTCGGATGCAATCATATAATATGCCACATAACTCAAACACATGCAGCGATAACTTCCATTCACGACAGCTGCCCACGACAACCAAATATCGATAGAAAATCTCTTGTTAGATAAAGTCTCATTTCAATACCTTTATATACTGCCAACGGCAACTGAAACACACGATATACTGAACCCATCTCTCAGATCAACCATTCATGAATCCATTTCCCTCTTGACTGATACTACAACAGATTTCCGAGCCAAACCTCGATATTATCTTTCTAACAAGCTGAAATCGAATCTGTTCGTACTAATTAATGACTCCAATGATCACTTCGACTCCAACCACCCTTCTGGTGATATGACACCTCGATGCAGGCCTAATCCACAACTTGCGATCCTATCCAAACACTATTACCCATGGAGCACCTCAAGTCACCATGCTCAAAACGGACAGCCACGCACAGATTGAGGTCTGAAACCAAGCAATCCATCACACCCACGGTGAAGCAAGTAATATATATACTATTCAATCCGGAAAGGACACAACCGATGCGCTATTCGCCGAGCAACACCCACTACGGACTTTCCTCAGAAACCAGGAAGTAAGGCATACAAAGTAACATATAGAAAACTATTCCCAACATCACACTGTTACGGCGTGCAACCCGATCCAGATAACATACCCGTGGCAGCGTGCCACCCGACCCACACATATATCTCACAAAAGGGTATGCACATCGAGCCAAATTTGCTTATTACAATAAACACATATAGTCTCATGCCTGGCCACAAGAAACGCATCCGAAAATGTAACGACCCGACCGGTCGTTTTGAGTACTAGCATTCTGTTCAGTAGTCGGAGGCCATGAACAGCTTCATTTCAGGTATTGTGACTTGTATGCATGGTCGGAATTAAATTTCAAGAAGTCCAGAGTTGATTTGGGAAGAGAATTCTCATTTCGAAAGCTTAAAGTTGAAAGAATGAGCTAGGATTTGAATTTCAAGTAAACGACCTCGGAATCGGGATCTGAAGGTTCCAGCAGGTTCGTATGATGATTTCGGACTTGTGCGTATGCCCGGATTGGGTTTTGAATAACCCGGGAGCGTTTTGGCGCCTATTGTGGAAGTTGGCATTTTAGAAGAAATTTCATAAGTTTGGGTTAAAGTGCATTTCAGTGTTATCAACGTCTGTTTGGAATTCCGAGACTGTGAATAGCTCCGTATAGTGATTCTAGAGTTGGGGGCGCAATCGAAAGTGAATTCGGAGGTCCGTAGGTCATTTTGGAGCCATTTGGCTAAAGATAGTAATTTTATGGTTTATGAAGAGTTTGACCGGGGGGTTGACTTTTTGATAACGGGGTCGGAATCAAATTTCGGAAGTGGGAGTAGGTCCGTAATGTCAAATATGACTTGTGTGCAAAATTTGAAGTCAA
>MU790319.1:0-37674 GCA_026770625.1 Nicotiana glauca
CGGAGACTCGGACCTACTCATACATCAGGTTCGAGGAGAATGGGCAACCAAGAATTCCAAAATACTCCCCTATTTACATCATGTATTGGAGTTGAGGAAAAGATTTAGAAAGACAGAATTCCAGCATGTTCCCAGAATACAAAATGAGTTTACTGATGCCCTAGCCACTTTATCGTCTATGATCCAGCATCCAGATACAAACTTTATTGATCCCATCTCGATCAAGATTCACGACCAACCAGCTTATTGTGCTCACGTTGAGGAAGAAGCTGATGGGAAACCTTGTTTCCATGATATCAGAGAATACTTGACAACAGGAGGATACCCAGAACTTGCCAATGCTACTCAGAAACGCACGCTTCAGAGGTTATCCAACAACTTCTTTCATAGCGGAGGAATCTTGTATAGGAGGACTCCCGATCTAGCATTATTAAGATGCGTCGAGGCGAGAGAGGCAGCCAAACTATTGAAGGAAGTGCACGCAGGGACCTGCGGACCGCACATGAATGGTTTTGTTTTGGCAAAGAAGATACTTCGAGCAGGGTATTTTTGGATGACTATGGAAACAGACTGCATCCAGTATGTCCGGAGATGCCACCGTTGTCATATACATGCAGACATGATAAAGTGCCTCCAAACGAGCTTACTGCAACAAGCTCGCCATGTCCATTCGCCGCTTGGGGAATGGACATCATTGGACCAATCGAACCTGCCGCATCAAACGGGCACAGGTTCATCTTAGTGGCAATTGATTACTTTACTAAATGGGTCAAAGCAGCATCATATAAGGCAATCACCAAGAAGGTAGTAACAGATTTCGTCCGTGATCGTATGGTCTGCCGATCGGGATTTCGGAATCAATCATCATTGAAAATGGTTCTAATCTCAATAGCGACCTGATGAAGGCAATGTGTGAAACATTCAAGATTAAACACAAGAACTCTACGGCTTATAGACCTCAGATGAATGGAGCTGTAGAAGTAGCCAATAAGAACATCAAGAAAATACTAAGGAAGATGATCAAAAAGCACAAGCAGTGGCATAAGAAGTTGTCATTCGCCTTACTGGGTTATCGTACCATGGTCCACACATCAACTGGGGCCACTCCATACATACTGGTTTATGGTACAGAGGCAGTCATCCCCGCCGAGGTAGAAATTCCCTCCCTAAGGGTCATACAAGAAGAAGAATTAGATGATGCAGAATGGGTCACAAGTCGCTACGAGCAATTAGCTCTCATTGACGGAAAGAGAATGAATGCTATCTGTCACGGTCAATTATATCAGAATAGAATGTCCAGAGATTTCAACAAGAGAGTCAAGCCAAGGAAATTCGTGCCAGGACAGCTGGTACTAAAGAAAATATTCCCGCACCAAGATGAAGCCAAAGGGAAATTCTCTCCCAATTGGTAGGGTCCGTACATGGTTCATCGAGTTCTGACTGGAGGAGACCTTATTCTCACAGAAATGGACGGAGAAGTTTGGCCGAAGCCTATCAACTCAGACGTAGATAAAAGATACTACATTTGATCATATGCTTTTCTTTCATGATATAATTTGAACTACGCCTGACCTGATTCCCGTTTAAGAGGGGATACGTAGACAGCCCTATGGGTTCGGTCACATTTTAATAAAAATTCCATTTTCCCCGCATTTGGAACTGGGGCAGAATTTTGAGGAGGACCCTCAAAATTTCAAAGTCAGCTCGTCAGCCTCTTCATCAGCACCGACCCAGTAAACTAGGGCAGAATTTTGAGAAGGACCCTCAAAATTCTGGAATCGATCCGCGTTCAGTTATTCGGCACATCCACCAGCAGCACCAACCCAGTAAACTGGGGCAAAATTTTGAGGAAGACCCTCAAAATTCTGGAACATGCAAGGTTGCCGTGTCTTGAACCATGTTGTAGTCGTCGGTTCATCCAAAATGAAATCATTTTATATATATACATACTTGCATTATATTTACTAATTCATGCATAAATATCATTTGCACCACTATCGTTTAGCAACGCTACCCCCATGATACACAACACTAAAAGCTGGAGGATACGAACTAACCTCCCCCCCCCTACAGAACTCACGATTTTTCTTTGGATGCAGGAATTTAGGTTACGAATCAAAGCACTTTCGCTCCTCAGGGTCGAAACTCTCATACGGTCACTATCTGCGCTCCCCAGCAGTCCTAATCTTGCAAACCGTCTATCAGCTAAGAAAACCTACTACTATTCGCTTTTACATTCCANTTGCCTTCTGAGGTTAAGCTCTACCTCCATCCTGCATAAGGCTATTATCTACCTTTCGAGACTAAGCTTTGTCTCCATCTGCATTTTTTGCATAAGGCTATTCTCTGCCTTCTGAGGTTAAGCTCTACCTTCATCCTGCATAAGGCTATTATCTGCCTTTCGAGACTAAGCTCTGTCTCCATTTGCATTTTTGCATAAGGCTATTCTCTGCCTTCCGAGGTTAAGCTCTACCTCCATCCTGCATAAGGCTATTACTTGCCTTTCGAGACTAAGCTCTGTCTCCATATGCACTTTTTGCATAAGGCTATTCTCTGCCTTCCGAGGTTAAGCTCTACCTCCATCCTGCATAAGGCTACTATATGCCTTTCGAGACTAAGCTCTATCTCCATCTGCATCTTGCATAAGGCTACTCTCTGCCTTCCGAGGTTAAGCTCTACCTCCATACTGCATAAGGCTCCTATCTGCCTTTCGAGACTAAGCTCTGTCTCCATCTGCATTGCGTAAGGCTACCTATCTGCCTTCCGAGACTAAACATTGACTCCATACTGCATGGCTGAGATATTGCCGCTTTATTTTTCGACTGGCTGAAATATTGCCACCTGCATTTTAAATTCTCGTTCGGTTGAAATATCACCAACTGCTTTAAATTCTCATCCTGGCTGAAAGATCGCCACCCTGTGCATTCATTTGGCTGAAAGATTGCCACCTTCTCATGGACTGAAAGATCGCCAACTCGTTCAAAGGCGTAATAGTTCGGAGGCACCATCTGCATAGCCCAAGAACATCATTTCATGGCCTGCGAACCTTTACTTTTACGCTCTTCATGGCCCAGGACATCATAGTCTGAGGACGTCATCCTAACCGTCCAAAGACAAACATTCATGGTCCAATGGGAACTCGCATCACGTTTAAATTATGCAATATATACACGCACTATGCATGTAGGTGTTCCGGCTGGCTCATGGCCATCTCAGCAGGAGCAACCCCGCTCCAGTTCTCCATAGCCTGTCCGATTCCAAGCACCCTCTCAAATCTAACCATCGCGTCCGTTTTTTTCGAATTCCCATCGGCATGTTTCGTCAATGGTCCCTGAACTACATATGGCCTAATTCCTGTAAAACTAGGGCTATGTAGGCAGCTCAGAAACAAGAGCACGATCAATATCCTTTTACAATCGCCGTCTCCGATCAAAATTGGCCATCTTATCTTTACCCGACAACTCTTTCATCCTCCTCGGTTAAAGAGGGGCAGCTGTTGATACCCAATTTTTTCCTATGTATTTTTATACTCAAAATACTTTCAAATTAGCATGTATATGCATGTATAAACATCCACAAAGATTTTGGTATTATTCCACATTTTTTAAGGATTCTTAAAACTAATTTATGGCTTATTTTGCACTATAAAATCCAATAATTATTCCCAAAACTTGTCATTTTGGTGAATAATTTATTTTATTCTCACATTTATACAAAAATATAATTTACATGATTTTTACATGATTTTACAAGTCCGTTTGGTATTTTTAAATTAAAACTGCATGAAATTGCAATTTTAGCCTATTTCTCGATTTAATAGCATTTGTAATAAAAAATCATTCCTAATATTTTTAAATTAGTACTTATGCATTGTTTATTAACTCAGTAATTTTAATTTGATTTTTGAACATCATTTACTATTTTATAAAATTAAAATTGGGGAAAATTGGCTATTTAAATTGTAGCCCTTTTTAATTTCAATTTTTAGCCCAATTCCAGCACCAATCTAACCCCTAATTACACTACCCAATTTTAAAATTACCCGACCCAGACCAAATTAAAAAAACCCGACCCACGCACCCCTTAATCTCGACCGTTGATCATTTAGATCAACGGTCAACGTTAACCCCTTCCTTTTTTAATCCAATAGCCCCCCTAACCCTAATCATTTCTCTTCAGCAGCCGCCCTTGTATCCCCTTCGTCTCTCAAACGCTCCCAAGCCCCTCTGAAACCCTAGCCCTCTCCGCCAGTCTCCGACCTTATTCCACCGGAAATCATGGCCTCTCAGGCCTTGTGTAATCTATATCTACCCCCACTCACCCTTATCCTCCTTTTGCATGAAGATTCAAGGTCTGACCTTGAAGCCCCCGGCTCAGAAGCTCTCCGATTCAAGTTCTATGGCCATTTCCGGCTCATCTCCGGCGAGTCCTAGCCCTGTGAGTCCATCTCCGACTCAGGGCCAGCCCGTTCCAGGCCTTTCTCGTTTTTCTAGGGTTTTCTCTGAAACCCTAAGTTCCGAGGTTCTTCATCTTTGTTTCTTTTTAAGATCTGCTTCAGACCTATGTTATTTTCTAAGATTTCAAAGTGTTTTCCACATTTTTGTCGATTTTGTTTTCGAACTGTTCATCTTCTTAAAACTTAGGGTTTCTCCGATTTTCTGTTTTATTTGCTCTACTGTGATTTCTTTTACTTTTACTGTAGTTCCTAAGTATTTCTACTAGGATTTCTATGTATTTTTCTTACCGTGTTGTTTCTAGGGTTTCCGAGTAGCTTCTTTACTGTGTTCTTTGCTTTCATTATGCTTTTCACGAATGTTTATGTTCTTTCTGAGTTCATCTTCGCCTATGCTTTCTTCTTTACATTCGAAATGTGATGAAAACCCTAGATTTTGGGGGTTTTCCGAGTTTTGTGTGTGATTGTCTGCTGCCTGTCTAATTTCAAAACCCTAACTGTCTAAACTCCTTTCGTGCTTCTGATTTCTTGCTAAGCTCTGCGAGAACTTTTAATTCCATTTATGGCTATGTTCTTCTGCTCTTTGATTACATGACTACTCAGTTTAATTTAGCCTCGCATGTTTAAGTTTGTGCATCTCTTTATAGTCAGACTTCCCCTTTCAAAATAACCTTAATTTTGGGGGGTTGATTTCCTATGAATCTATTTTGATTCTTTCTTTGACTGATTTGGACCTATTTTTCTGACTGAATTCAATACTGAGTTCGAATTCATAACTCCTTGATTTACTATGTGATCAATTGATTTTACTCTTACCTTATTTACCTAAACCGAGTATTTTAAATTCCCCATGTATTTACCCTGTATTACCCAATATGTTCCTGATCTTCTTTCCTTAAATAAACTCTGCTCTTTTATTACTCTAGTTCGACTCCTTAATTAAAGGAAGTCCTTTCCCCTGATTGATTCTGATTGGTATTGAATTATATTTTTGCCTTACTTACCACATGTTTTCAAAACTGTAAAAACCCCACCCCTTTTACTACGCACACACACGAACAATTACAAGTTCACACTCATAAAACTCTTTCTTCTCTTCTTTGCTCTGCTCTGCTACTTGTTTTGTTGTTTGGGTTTAGCCGGCTGAAAGCCAAGGCTAAGCTATAGGATTCTATCTGCCCTACTTGCTTTACTGTTTGAGTTTGCAACTGGTATGTCCATGATTTAAATACCATCTCCAAACTACGTGTTTATTTACCCTTTTCATATGCCTGTTTATGTTCGACTTTCTTACATTATGCAGTTAAATTTCAGCATGCCACATCCCTACCCCATATTCCCATGTCTTTTGATTCTGTTATGCTTGTATTAGTACTTTCCTGTACATCCCTACCCCATATTCCCATGTCTTTGATTCTGTTATGCTTGTATTAGTACTTTCCTGTACATCCTTTTCCCCAAATCCCCGTGGCTTAATCCTGTTTGTTGGTACAAATGCTTCCTTATCAATCCCTTTCCCTAACCCCTTTGTGTGTGAGTATTGTTTTAGACTAGGTTGGCACTCTATTGCCATCCCTAGTTTAGATCTAGGTTGTCCTAAACCCATACTCTAATCAGTCCCATTCCCTTAACCCCTGTTATGTGTTGAGCTTGACTCAAGTCTGGTGGTGTCCTAATCACCATTCAGGCCGAAGTCTGACTTTCTCAAGTCTGCTCTTATTTGTTCAAGCCATGTAAAAGGTCTGGGTGTGCCAGTCCCACTCATGACTGGGTATGACCATCCTTTTCTTTGGTCTTCCTCTAATCCCCTCACTTTACACTTATTCTTAGTTCTTTAAGTCCTACCCCCTGTGGTAAGCCATGCTTAGGGACCCTGGGGCTCCCTCTGAACTTGGATGCCTAAGGGCGAGTAATTCCACATGTTGCACTACTCAATTCAATCTCTAGGGTGTAAGCATTGCCTGGGCTTCCTAAAAACCCTTGGAACTTTGAAACACTCTAAGAGAAGGCCTTGGAACCTGGAATCCGGAATTCGTGAAACACATGTTATTGGATCTCAAGATTGAATTAGGCTGCTCGGTTCTAGTTGTAGGCTGTGATGTATTTTCTGCTATTTACTTTATTTTTAGTAATAATCTTGTAAAAAGAAACTCGGGGAGCTATTAGTAGAGGGTGTGGTAGGGGTTTACTTTATTGCATGTAATTAAGGTTAGATGCCATGCCTATAGGATTTAATGTTATAACTCAGTCACTTAGATGCCATGCCTATAGGGTTAATATTTCTTAACTCAATCATTAGAAATCCTGCCCATAGGACCTAATAATCAATCAATTAGTTGCATATAGAAATGATTCCTATAGGAAATGCATAAACGCTAGGCAAACTGTAGGATAATCAAATACTCATTTCGTACCAGTTTAATAACAGTAACAAGTCCTAAAAAATCAAGGTATAGATATCCTGCCTATAGGTTTTCAAACTCGCTTAAATCTGTGTAAGCAATAACCCGGCAATTAGCTTCAGCGTTTTCAACAAAACTTGGCCAAACTTGTTTATTTCAAAAACTCTTACCAGTTTGCAATGCTCTTAAATTTTCTAAACTTGCATCTTCTTTCCCGAAACAGTTTTCAACTTTCTGCCTGAATTTTTATTCATCTCATGAAGCTACTATTTCAAAACAGTCTTTAACTCGTTCTTACTTTCAAAGTCTTTTCATTTTCGGAACTCTCCTTTACAACTCTATTGTATTTCACTTAAACAATTCTGCTGATTTTCAAAGCCATCTCTGAACTTAAGAAATTTTCAATCTACTATTTTAAAGTCTCCTGCATTAGGTTCTTAATCAATAACCCGTTTAAAATACATCAATTTCTAACAATTGGATCCGGGTTGCCTAATGCAGACTTTTTATCCAACTCCATGTGTTAAATTAGTCCATCAGCCATTTAATTTTAAAGATCAAATCATTATGTGCAAGACATGCTAAACTAAGTGCTAGCTGCTTTACGGCATTTTCTGTGAGCCTTGCATGTTTGTTTGTTAATCCCATCTACTTGTTATGTGTTTTGTTTGTCGCCACTAGTATTTTATCCTTTTGAACCCCATATATGCCTCTACCCCTTTCCTTTCCCTTTTAGGATTAGAAGTCCTAAATACCCCGGGACTAATAGGTTGGGACGGGTACTAGCATGCATTAAGTAAACAAAACCAATCGCGCTTAAATACCTTAACGGGTGGGAAGGGTAGAATATGGATATGATGATAATGGTGTGCTAATATCTCTTGCGGATATGACTTGCTGGATATTGCACCAACGTGATCCATATTATATTTAAACCTAGGACCTTCTCCCTTTATTCATATGGTATGATGTTTTTTTAGAAATTTTACGTTTTCTTTCCAAAAAGCATTTACATCTTTTCTCTCTTTCCTTTCAAAACATTCAAATTATTTATATTCCCTATTGCAAACCTTGTTTGTTTACTCTTATTTTTCTTAAAGTCACAACTAAGCATGGCCGGGAACCACATTAGTGGATCTTGAGGGGTGCCTAACACCTACCTCTCGAGATAATCTCAAGCCCTTACCCGAACTCTGGTTTTCCTTCGAATCCTTTCTTTTCTCTAAAAAGTGTCCTAATGCACTATAATCATTAGGTGGCGACTCTTCAAATTCCATAACCCGGTTCCTCAAAAGGGAATAAGAGTTATTTTGTCCATAATGTCGTAAATCCGATTCCGCCTTGGGGAAAGGGGGCGTCGACACATGCAAAGTTCATGAAGGATTTAGTGACAAAGAAAAGCTCAATTAATTGTAAGACCATCAAGATGACAAATCAAGTGAGCGTTATTGGGCACTCAATGGCTTTGTAATTGGAAGATCCGGGCGCTTTCACAATCGCTTGCAATATTGGGAGCGCCAATTTTTCCAAAGCTCTATGTGATCTAGCGGCAAGTATCAACTTGATGCCCTACCAAAGGGTGTGAATAATACAGGACATACTATGGCCGTGACTACAAGAAGTGGAAAGGTGGAGACACAACCACCTCAAATTAAAGAAGAATTGTGGATGATGATGTTGTGGTTCAAGAATATGAAATTCCAAGCAATGTGGTTCAAGCTAATGAAGAAGTGAGAATTTATATTGATGAAAATGAGGAGGAGATGCAAGAAAAAGTGAACCCGTCTACGGAACATGTGGTTAACATGTTGGAACCGATAGTGCCAAAGGCTAAGGCACCAATTCCAAGGCCTCCTCCTTCATACCCTCAAAGTCTTGCAAAGCAAAATAGTGAGAACCAATTCAAAAAGTTTATTGATATGATGAAGAGTTTGTCTATTAATGTGCCGTTGGTTGAGGCATTGGAACAAATGTTGGGGCATGCAAAGTTCATAAAGGATTTAGTGACAAAGAAAAGCTCAATTAATTGTAAGACCATCAAGATGACAAATCAAGTGAGCGCTATTGTTCACTCAATGGCTTTGTAATTGGAAGATCCGGGCGCTTTCACAATCGCTTGCACTACTGGGAGCATCGATTTTTCCAAAGCTCTATGTGATCTAGCGGCAAGTATCAAATTGATGCTCTACTCTGTGTTCAAAACTATGGGGATTGGGCAACCAAGACCCACATCCATGAGGTTGCAAATGGCAGATCGTATAATGAAGAGGCCTTTGGCTATTATTGATGATGTGTTGGTTTGTGTTGACAAGTTTATCCTCCCGGTGGACTTCGTGATTCTTGATTATGAAGTGGACTATGAGGTTCCTATTATTTTGGGTAGACCTTTTGTTGCTACGGGTAAGGCTCTTGTTGATGTCGAAGTAGGTGAGCTCACTTTCCGGGTGGGTGACGAAAAGGTGGTCTTCCGTTTGTGCATATCTATGAGGAAACCGAATAGCAATGAAATTTTTCGTTTGTGGATTTGGTCACCGATGTGATTATTGATGATGATAGTGCCACAATGAATATTTAGGATAATTTGGAAGACATTTTTCTCAACCTTGACGATGTTGAGGAGAAATAAGGCTATGTGGAGTGTGTTAATGCATTGCAAGGAATGGGGTCGCAAACTTATGAGCCCCGAAAACTCTCTTTGGATCTTTAAAATTGGAAGACTCCTCCAACAAAGCCCTCAATCGAGGAGCCTCTTACTTTGGAGTTAAAGTCATCGCCTTCACATGTCAGGTGTGAATTCTCTGGCCCTTTTTCTACTTTACCGGTTAAAAATTTCTTCTTGTTTGACTAACATGCAAGTAGAGTCCACATTAGAGGTTCTACAAAGGAGGAAAAGAGCAATCAGATGGACATTGGCGGATATCCGGGGGCATAAGCCTCGCCTTTTGCATGCACAAGATTATTTTGGAAGAGGGTGACAAACCCTTTGTTGAACATCAAAGGAGGCTAAATAAAGCAATGCAAGAGGTGGTGAACAAGGAGATAATTAAGTTGTTGGATGCCGCGGTTGTTTACTCTATTTTCGATAGCTCGTAGCCCTCACTGATGTAATGCGTCCCAAATAAAGAGGGCAAGACTGTGATAACAAATGACAAGAATGAATTGATCCCCATAAGGACTATCACCGGGTGGAAAGTGTACAGGGGCTATACGAAGCTCAATAAAGTCACTCGAAAAGATCATTTCCCGCATCGATTTCTTGATCAAATGTTTGATAGGTTGGTCGGACGTGCTTTTTATTGTTGTTGACTTGAAGGAAATACCCAGATTCTAATGAAAGACAGAAAATAAGAGAAACAGGCATCGTGCTACGATAACATCCAAAGGTGCGCTTGGTCTTGGCAGAGAGCCTAGTAAGGGTCCTCACGAGAAACAAAGTGTTACAGTGACTCATAGAAGGATATGTTCTCTCATGGTTATCGAAAAAGTGTGGGGAAACTAGTACAATGAATTCACTAACCAAGGAACATAATTATCACATGTTGTGGAGGTGTAAAGAGAGAATAAAAATTTGTTATGAGCTGGACATGCTTCTGCAATATTAACTCCCAACTGCAATACACAACCACGCCACGGGCAACCACGATACTACGAACAAAGTGAGCTACTTACTACGGGATGTCCCAAGTGGACACGAAAGCTATACTAAGATGGCGACACAAGATCTTCCTATGACGGGGATGTGAGGATCTCAATTTTTAGAGAGACTTTATGCACACGGTGGCCATTTCGATTGACAAGAACTCATGTGATAGGTGTTAAGGTATTCTCTTATGTTACTAGACATTGAGAAGTTTCCATGATGATACTCGTAAGAGAGTAGAGTGATTGTTTACACCATATAAGAAATATACACAAGTGAGTAAAAGAATGACTCAAGAAGGCTCGCAATACTGTGATGCTTTACATGGAACTTGACACCATATAGGTAAACTTTACGACGGTGCATGCGTAGGCACAAATGAGAAAACGTTGTCCGTAAAACGATTTTGTAACAAATTCATCGGATGTAGTCCCCTATTGAAAATTTATGAAAGAAAGTGGGAAGTATTAATTCTAGAGTTATAATTCCATTCAAGGATATATTTATAAAACTTAATTCCACAAGAGGATGTAAATAAGAGAATTTGTGATAGAGTGGATTCACGAACAATACGTATCCTTCAAGGAGTAGTTACATACGAGTTCTTGTGACTCACATCTTACTAAGACCATGTTTATGATAACTCTTCAATAAGGATGTAGACATGCAATGAGTAAAATTTTGTTGTTGTGCATAATGATGTACTAGGGAGTGACTTATTTGTTGACTTTAGGTTGATAGGGTAATAACTTAATCGATGCCCCTCGACTCCACATCCCTAACGCACGTTAGTAACATATAAAACTATACTACATTATCGGGTGGTGCGGTGACATTAATATGAACAAGGGTACTCCCCATAATAACAAGTTCTACCAATCCATCCATGGCTCGATACATTCTCATAACAAACGCTTGGGCAATCTCCCTCAGATTTAATGGTAGGGTCATTCCCTCCTTAATGCTTCAAACTCGTGGATTATGGTATCAAGATTACTCATCTGGAGAATAAGACATAGCTAGGAAATTAGCTCCCTATCTTGGGTTCTACTGCACGATCTGGAGGTGAAATTCCTAAATGTCTGAATAGTCTCCAACTTATAGTTGTGGTCGACAACACACTGATAAGAAGGACTCTACTAGAAACGGCTCCGAGACATCCTAGGACACTTTAAAATTTTAGGCTCTGATACCAAGTTTGTCACGCCCTAAATACAGAGGAGCATGTCCGGCGCTCAATCAAGTAAACCCGACTGAGCAAGCATGTTAGGTTTCATTCTACCCAAACTAATTCATGAATAAGGAGGAGATGAAGTCCATTAATCATACTTTGCATATATATCATTAACGACTTCCATTTAATTTCCATTAGCAACTTCATTCATAATTTTCAAAAATATTACCGATTTTATACATCTTTGCCAAATATCAGTATTTCTAATTCAATTCCCCATTATCAAACTCCTCCCACAACCTGTCTACGGAGCCTCTAAATACAACTGAATAATAATATGAAAATGCTGACAATAGGGCTCCGGCTATACCTCAAAATATAAAGTACATGATACAGATGAAACAGGACCCCAAAATGAAGTGAGGCTCACCTTGCGGCACTAGCTGCGACCAATATTGCCTACTATAGAAATACCTATATCCATTTAAAGATATAGCGCCCCCGGCAAAAGGGACTTTAGTGCCATCGAATAGCACTAGTATATATAACTAAACACCATCTCATTATAAAGAACAACTATACAAGGACAAACAAATCATAAGAAATCAACAAAAGCTTTAAAAAATCACTACATCATCAAATAAAAAGAATCACATAGCTTTCACATAATTTCCATAGCTTTAGTATGGGGCATTTAATATTGTTCATCATCATTCACAATTCTATTGCTTTCTTGAGCGGAGTCCGATCACGGCCCGATCGGCTAACCCATCTACCAAGACGTTACCCTTATTTCATTCTCAGTTTCTGGTTTCAATTATCAATACATTAACACTGTGTGTGTATAACATGGCGTCTGATCACGGCCCGATCGGCTAAGCCGCCTTACCAAGACATTACCCTTTTCTGTTACTCATTTCACTTCAATCTCTGGTTTCACATGTATTATTTCATAGGCACTTAGAGCCATAATTATCACATCATACTTGGCACTACGCCATATTTCATAACTCACATTCCACATCACTTTCACTTTCAACATCAAACATGCAATTTAATATAATGGGCACATACAAGAGCAATTCAAGTTATAAGAATAGAGAGGAATTCTCATGATTCAGCATAATAATCACAATTTAAACTTGACTTGAAATCTAGGCAATTTATCATATAGTTCACATTCTTCACATATCCCCAATTTACCAAGAATAGCACATTGAACACGTTGAAAGACACATTTCACATATATTCTTGCAACACCAAATCCTTTGAAACAACAAATACTACATAAATCAAATTCCGGACTTACAACATATGTGGGGACACCATGGGAGCTCAATTTCTAACAAGAGGGGGTTTTAGCCATACATACCTTGTTTAAGCTTTCCTTAAGTTACTACAATATTATGAAAATTCTAGCAATCCAAATCTACTTTGAGACATAACAAAATTGAACAAGTATTCATGGTTTCGGCTCATTTGAGCATTTTATCAAATACTAGTTGTGCATCTTGATTTAAAATCTCTTTTACAAAATTTCCTTCATTCCCCAACCCAATCTTTGATTATTTAAATTCAACAATCTTCCCATAAACCGAATTTGTAAATGCATGTATACATAATAATTTAATACCCAAGAATCATACCTCAATAATACCATCTTATACCCAAAACTCGAAATTAAAATCTAGTGTATAGAACCTTACCTCTTAGATGAAGATCTTGTGATTGGTTTCCTTGATTCTTGAAGATTGATGGAAGATTGAATGGTTAGAATGTTAGGATCCCTCATTCTCCCTCTAAAATTCTCTTAACTCTTTCTAAAATCATCATTATATCGCCCCAAATGAAACCCTAAAGCCTATATATTAATATGGGGTCGGGTAATGATAATAGGAAGATTAACCCTCCAAATTCGGGTCTGCGGTCGCAAAATGGACCACAGAATGGGTATGCTGGTCACAGACACATTGCAAAACCAGGTGCCCAGAACTGGGCTACACTGGTCCAATTTGCAACCAGATGTGCGATCGCAGATCAATTATGTGGACCGCATAATGGTTTTGCGATCGCAAATTTGACACATGATCGCATTTTTCCAGCCTTTGGTAATTTGATCATAACTTTGTGTAGGAGTATCCAAATGACTAATGATTTGAAGCGTTAGAAACTAGACTCAAAGACCTTTCATATGATAGGTTGTTGATCACACTAAACCTTATACATAATTAGGTATGCTTGTTCAAAGTGTTGACTTGTGCAAACTCATTAGGAATTTTAGCCCACTATGAAATTTTCTAACTTGGCTTAGACTTAGGCCTCCCATTAGACCCCAAATTACTTATTATATCTTATTTACCAAATCCAATTGATTTCCATCATGTTAATATCACATAAAGCCTATATGGCACCACGAAATCCTAATTTACTTAGCGAAATTTAAAGTACAAGAACCCTAAATTTTAGGGTAAATAAAATCGATTAGAAATAGTGAAGAAAACATGAACATAGAGGTAGATATACTGAAACATTAAAGGAAAAATAAAAAAAAGGAAATTTATTTTAGATCTGGAAAGATCTTGAACCGTAGTTTTAGGTTAAGTAAAAGATTCAACTATAATGGATTTGTGAGTAATAGAGAAAATATAGATGGAAAATTATCATAAAACAAACAACAATTGGACCAAAACTGGTCTGAATCAAAATCTGAAGCCCTAACTAAAAGATACGAAAATATTCGTACTCACAGAGGTTAGGATGAACACAAATGGAAATAATCAACATATAAGAGATTTTGAACCAAATCTGGTTCGAATCTCTTGAGATCAACTTGCCATTTGAGGCGAACCAATTTGAGTAACATAAAAAATGATTAGCCGGTAAGGAGGTAAGGCCAGATATGGTAAGGAATCAAGAGATGATTCCACTTTTGGGTAGAAATCAAGGGAGGATGGTGACGGTGTTAGGGTTTGAGAGATGAAGGGGAGATGAGAGGATTCAATGATGGCGAGTAGCATAAATGAATTAGGGTCAGAGGGTGTTGGTTAATTTAAAAGCGTTGATGTATTGCGGACTGTTGATCTTAGAGATCAATAGTCCTGATAAAGGGGTTTCTAGGTCGGGTAGTTCAATTGGGTAGGTGTATTTGGGCTAATTGGTTTGGGCTAGTGTATATAATTGAGTTGGGTAGGTCCAAAATTAATTAGAAAAAGGGCTAGATTTTAAATACTCAATTAAATTAGTAAAATAATTTATAAAAATATAATAATTTATAAAAAATGTCATTTGAGCATCAAAATAATTTAAAATAATTACTTAAAATTATAAAAATATAAAAGTCATTGTTTATATAAATAATGTAATTATGCATATATATATATGGGCTATTATTACAAAATGTGCAATTCTAGCCTTAAAATGCAAAATGCAATTAAAATATTTAGCACTATATAGCCGTAAATGATAAATTTAGATGATTAAATCATCAAAAAAATAATATGAGTGATAATTATTGGATATTTGTATAATAAAAAATGCTGAAATAAATTGATTTAAAGCCCTTTTAAAATTATAGGAAAATTATAAAAACACTTATACATGTTTGTCAATCTAACAATAATGCATTTGTACTATTTTGAAAATATATATGCATATTTAAAATGTATGAGGGAAAAATTGGGTATCAACAAGGATTTACTTTTGGGACTACGAGACAGTATCTCGGAAGAGCCCCTGTTGTTTACCTCTACGTGTTGTGTTGTACTCTTCTGTTAGTTCTCTTTGTTAAATCCTCAACCTTTCATAATATTTTTATATCTTCTGTCTTATTATTATATCCTAGTAGGGCCCTGACCTGACCTCGTCACTACCCTATCGATGTTAGGCTTGGCACTAACTCGGTACCGTTATGGTGAACTCATGCTACTCTTCTGTGCATATATTGTATGCTGATCCAGGTGCCTCCTACCAGCCCCGCTATTAGCTGAGAGTATTTGATGCTTCTGTAGAGACTTTAAGGTATAACTGCCAACGTCCGCAGACCTCCCGCTCTATCCCTCCTATGTTGTTTTCTTTCAGTATTTTCCTTAGACTCTGATGTATAGAGACAACTAGAAAAAATTCTTAGAGCTTGTGACTACCGGGTTTTAGGAATATTGCTATACTCGAGTTGTTGGTTACTTGTACATTTCGAACGACATTTTTAAGCTATATAGTTATCTATTGAAGTTTAGTCATTAAATTCTATTATTATTTCTGTTATTCTGATATTTGTTAGGCTTGCCTAGTCATAAAGACTAGGTGTTTTCATGACATCTTACGGAGGGAGATTAGGGTCATAACAAGTTAGTATCAGAGCTCTAGGTTCACATGTGTTATAAGTCACAAGCAGGTTTAGTAGAGTCTCACAGATTGGTATGGAGACGTCTATACTTATCTTTGGGAGGATATGGAACTGTCAGGAAAATTTCACTTTTTTGATTCCTTGTCGTGTGAAATTGTTGACTTCAGAATTCTAAACTTCTATCTTTTATTCTCTCATAGATAGTGAGGACACGTACATGCGGATCAGATGACCAAGGACCCATGTCCCCCATTAGAGCCGTGAGAGGGCGGGTCCGGGGTAGAGGCCGAGGACATCTATGTGGTGTAGAGAGAGCACCCACACAAACTGCTACAAAGGAGCCATCATTAGCTCCAGTTGGAGCACAGGCACCTGAGACACCTGTTACTGCACCAGCTCTTCAAGAGACCCCCGCATAGTTCCTGAGCATGTTCGGTACCCTAGCTCAGGCAGGGTTGATTCCACTTACTCCTGCCACATCTTAATTCGGGGGAGGAGCACAGACTCCTGCCACCCACACCCTAGAGTAGAGGGTTCAGGTCGATCAGGTTATAGAGGTCATACAAGTGCAGCTAGTAGCCCAGTTCAGTTCGAGGGTAGGGCATCATTTTCTAAGGAGAAGCAGCTCAGGCTCGAGAGGTATAAGAAGTACCACCCTCCTAGTTTCAGTGGCATTGCATCAGAGGATGCCCAGGGTTTCCTTGAGGAGTTTCACTGTATCCTCTACTATGGGTGTAGCAGAGTCAAATGGGGGTTCTTTCACTACGTTCTAGCTTAGAGGAGCGGCCTATCAATGGTGGCATGCTTATGAGTTGGGTAGTCTATCCGAGGCATCTTTACTCACTTGGACTCAAGTCTTGGAGATGTTCTTGAGGGAATATGTTCCCTAGAGGATCAAAGATGCATAGCATGTAGAGTTTGAGCAGTTGCACTAAGGTTATATGACTATGTCAAAGTATGCGGTTCACTTTAGTGATTTGGCTAGACATGTACTAGCCTTGGTGTCTACAGTTCAAGAGAAGGTCTATCGATTTATCGAGGGGCTCAACCCTAGTATCATACTTAGCATGGCCCGAGAGTTAGTGATGGATATTGCATAACAGCAAGTTGTGGGTATTGCTAGGATATAGGAAGGTATGCTGACTCACGAGAGAGAGGATAGAGAGGCCAAGAAGTCTCGAGAGTCAGGCACTTATAATGTACTCGTGCCCCAGTGGAAACTCATCATGGTAGGAACTATGTGAGTCGCCCTGTTCATTCAGCACTTACAGCCGCCAGTGGTATTTGGCCCCTCCTAGGCCCCATGAGCCCTATTATGCATCGCTAGTGTCTAGTGCACCTTCTGCACGGGGTGTTTTTAGTTGTCTGTCCAGCCGACCTGGCCCGAGCCAGCCACAACAACCACACCTTCCGAGAGCTTGTTTAGAGTGTGGCAACACTAGCCATATTGTGGGGGAATGCCCCATACTTAGGAGGGGTGCACCTCAACAGACTACTCAGGCACTGTGTGCTCCACCAGGTCCCCAAACAATGATTATAGGACTAGCTACAACTCCACCTGCTCAGCCAACTCGAGGTAGAGGTCAGCCAGGTAGAGTTCTCCCTAGAAAGGGAGGCCATGCCAAATATTATGCTCTTCCTGCTTGTACATAGGCAGTTGCTTCCGCTTTATCATTACTTCATTACTGGTATTGCACTGATCTGTAATAAAGATGCATCGGCTTTATTTAATCCAGGCTCCACTTATTCCTATGCGTCCTCTTATTTTTCTCCATATTTGGGAGTATCCCGTGATTTTTGGAGTTCTCTTGTTTATGTGTCTATACCTATGGGAGATTCAGTTACTGTAGACCATGTGTATCGGTCATGTTTGGTTGTTCTTAGTAGTTTTGAGACCAGAGCCAAATTATTATTTCTTAGTATGGTAGATTTTGATAATATTTTGGGCATGGACTAGTTGTTGCCCCATTATGCTATTCTTGATTGTCACATCAAAACCTTGATGCTGGCTATGCTAGGATTACCATGGTTAGAGTGGAGAGGTACCTTAGATTATACTCCTAGAAAAGTCATTTCATTTCTAAAGGCTCAGTGAATGGTTGGGAAGGGGTGTGATGCATATCTAGCTTATGTGAGAGATGTCAGTATTGATACCTCTACAGTTGAGTCGGTTCCAATAGTGAGGGATTATACATATTTATTTCCAGCTAACCTTCTGGGCATGCCACCCCACAGGGATATGAACTTCAGTATTGATTTGTTATCGGATACTCAGTCTATCTCTATTTCTCCATATCGTATGGCAACTTTTCTTGATAAGGGCTTTATTCGGCCCAGTATGTCACCTTGGGATGCTCCGATATTGTTTGTGAAGAAGAAGGAATGTTTTATGCATATGTGCATCGATTAGCGCCAGTTGAACAAAGTTATAGTGAAGAACACGTATCCATTGCGTCATATTGATGACCTATTTGATCAGTTGCAGGTTCTTGAGTATTTTCTAAGATTGACTTACATTCAGACTATTATCAGTTGAAGATTCAGGAGCTAGATATCCTAAAGATTGCTTTCAGGACTCGGTATGGCTACTATAAGTTCCTTGTAATATCATTTGGGCTTACAAATGCCCCAATAGCATTCATGCAATTGATGCACAGTGTGTTCTGTCCTATCTTGAATCATTCATCATTTTGTTCATTGAAGACATTCTGGTGTACTCCCGGAGTTGGAAGGATCATGAGCAGCACCTGAAGACTGTGCTCCAGACCATGAGAGAAAAGAACTTATATGCAAAATTTTCAAAGTGTAGGTTTTGGATAAACTCAATGGAATTTTTGGGTTGTCTAGTTTTGAGTGATAGGATCAACGTCGATCCAAAGAAGGTTGAAGCAGTACAGAGTTTGCCCAAACCGTCCTCAGAGATGGAGATCTGGAGTTTTCTAGGTTTGGCGGGGTATTACCATCGATTTGTAGAGGGTTTCTTATCTATCATAGTACCTATGACTAGGATGACCCAAAAGGCTGCTCCCTTTAGGTGAACAGAGGAGTGTGAGGTGAGATTTCAAAAGCTCAAGACAACTTTGACTGCGGCCCGAGTATTAATATTGCCTATAGGTTCGGGGACTTATACTGTATATTATGGTTCGTCGCGGATTAGTCTTGGCGGCATTGTTGATGTAGGATGGTAGGGTGATTGTGTATGCTTCTAGACGGATGGAGGTGCATGAAAAGAACTATCATGTCCATGACCTTAAGTTGAGCACTACATTTCACCCTCAGACGGACGGACAGTCCGATCGCACTATTCAGATACTGGAGGATATGCTCATGTGTGTGTGGTAGAGTTTCGGGGTTCTTGCGATCAGTTCTTACCACTTGTAGAGTTTTCCTACAACAACAGTTATCAGTCGAGTATACAGATGGCACCGTATGAGTGTCTGTATGGTAGGCAGTGTCGATCTCTAGTGGGTTGTTTCGAGCCGGGCGAGGCTAGGCTATTGGGTAAAAACTTGGTTCAAGAGTCTTTGGAGAAGTTTAAGGTGATTCAGGATCGACTTCGTGCATCCCAGTCCAGATAAAAGAGTGATGCGGATCGAAAGGTTCGCGATATTGCATTCATGGTTAGAGAGCGGGTCTTGCTCAGGGTATCACCCATAAAGGGTGTTATGTGGTTCGTGAAGAAGGGAAAGCTGAGCCCAAGGTTTATTGGCCTATTTGAGGTGTTGTGGTGTGTGGGAGAGATTGTTTAGGAGATTTCCTTGCCTCCTAGCCTAGCAAGAGTTCATCCAGTGTTTCACGTCTCTATGGTCCGAAAGCATCATGGTGATTCATCTCATATGTTGGATTTAAGCTCAGTCCAGTTAGACAAGGATTTAACTTATTTGAGGAGCCGGTGGCTATTTTGGATAGACATGTTTGAAAGTTAAGGTCAAAGAAAATTACTTCCGTGAAGGTTCAATGGAGGGGTCAAGCGGTCGAGGAGGAGACTTGGGAGACCGAGCATGAAATGTGCAGTCGTTATCCTAATATTTTCACCACTTCAGGTATGTCTCTATACTCATTCGAGGACGAATGATTATTTTAAGAGGGGGATGAGCCAGCCGGTCATTTTGAGAGTATTAGCCCCAATCCCCTATTTACTTATTCCTCTATATAATTTTATGCTTATGTGGCTTTCCGGGAGGATTTGTTTTTCATTTTGGAGTAAAATGGGACAATTAGTCCCTAAAATGGAAGATTAAGTTCTAGGAATTTGACTGTAGTTGGAACTATGTGAAGACGACTCTAGAATGGAGTTTTCTCGATTTTGTTAGCTCCGTTGGGTGATTTTGAACTTAGGAATTTGTCCGTATTGTGATTCGGAGGTTCATAGCTGAATTAGGCTTTAAATGGCGAAAGTTGAATTTTTCGGGAGTTTGACCCGGAGTGGACTTTTCTATATTCGGGTCGGATTTCGATTCCAAGAGTTGGAATAGGGTAATGTCAATGTGACTTGTGTGCAAAATATAGGATCAATCGTTCGTGTTTTGATATGTTTTGGGCATCGTTTATAGAAGTTTAAAGTTTCAAATTTTATTAAGCTTGAAATAAAGTGAGGTTCATGTTTTTTTTGTTGTTTGATGTGATTTGACCAATCAACTAAGTTCGTATGGTGTTTTAGGACTTGTCGGTATGTTTGGTTGAGGTCCGGGGGGCCTCGGGTTTATTTTTGGGTGGTTAACGGATCATTTGGCTATGTTGAAACTGCTGAAGCTTTCTAGCTTCTGCTATCATCGCACTTGCAATGCGGTTGGCCGTAGGAGCGGACACGCACGTGCAGGAGGAAGGTAGCAAATGCGGCACTGGTCAAGGTAGTCAGTTGTCATAGGTGCGACTTAAGGACCGCATAAGCGGAGCCACTCATACATAGCAGTTATCACAAAAGCGGAGAATGAAGAGTCTGCAGAAGCCGGCTAGGTCCACAAGTGTCGCAGGTGCGGTCATTTGATCGTAGAAGTGGACCCAAGCATTTTACGTCAATTCTGCACGTGTGATGGAAATTCTGTAGGTGTGGCGTCGAAGGTGCGACTATGGGTCCGCAGGTGCGAGATCACTGGGAAGAAAAAGTGAAATTTGAGGGTTTGATATCACTTTCACTTTGGACTTTGAGGGCTCAGTTTGAGGCGATAATTTGAGGGATTTTTAGAGAAAACTATTGGTTAATGATTTATAAATTGCTTTTGGTTACATTCCACTAATCTATCGTTAATTTCATCAAAAATTGGGGGAAAAGTTGGAAAGTTCTTCAACCAAAAATTTGGGTTTTGATTAAGATTTTGGTATCGGATTTGAGTAATTTTGGTACGAGTGAATTCATTGTTTAATGGGTGTTCGTATTTTGTTACTTTTACCTGATTCCGAGATGTGGACCTGAGTCGATTTTTCGGGGTGCTTTTCTAATTTCTCGCTAATGTCTTGATTTCTTTAATTAGAATAGTTTCCTATAGTTATATTTATGGTATGTAATTTCTTTTGGCTAGATTTGGGCCATCCAGAGTCGGAAAGTCGAGGAAAAGGCATTTTTACTGATTGATAGATTTTGGTTTGAGGTAAGTGACTTGCCTAACCTTTCTGGGGAAAACTCCTTAGGATCTGGTACTGTTGTGACGATTTTTGTGATATGTAAGTGCCGTGTACTCGAGGTGACGAGTGTGTACACGGGCTAATTGTTGAAAATCCAATTTTTACAAAATAGTAACTTGTTATATCTTAAATTAGTCATCCCAGCATGCGAAATTGTCCTGTTTAGCCTAATATCACATTTGAAATATGTGCAGCATGCTTAGTTTTTCCTTGATTTGTATTAGTCTTAAACTGTAGGATTCTTGCTGTTAATCGTTGTTTCCATCGGTTTCGAGTTATGTGTTTACTTTTAGGACTACAAGGCAGTACCTCGGGAGATCCCCTTGCATATTTACTTTTGGGACTATGATACGGTACCTCGGGAGATCCCCTGTTGAGCATTTATATTTGGGACTACGAGATGGTATCTCAGGATCGCCCCTATTGTTTACCTTTATGTGCTATGTTGTACTCTTCTGTAAATGATCTTTGATAAATTCTTGCCCTTTCATCATATCGTTATATCTTCTATCTTATTATTATATCCTAGTAGGGCCCTGACGTGACCTCGTCACTACCCTACCGAGGTTAGGCTTGGCACTTACTAGGTACCGTTATGGTGAACTCATGCTACTCTTCTGCACATATTTTTTGTGCCGATCCAGGTACCTCCTACCAGCCCTGCTATTAGCTGAGAGTACTTAATGCTGCTGTAGAGACTTCAAGGTATATCTTCCAGCGTCCGTATATCTCAGAGTCCCCCTCTATTCCCTCATATGTTATTTTCTTTTAGTATTTTCCTTAGACTCTAATGTATCGAGACAGTATAACAACCCGGCCAGTCATTCTGAGAATTTACGCCCTAATCCCCTATTAACTGCTTTCCCTGCATTTATTTCTGCTATAGTTAGTTGTCATGAGGAATTATTTGGAGTTTTAGAGAGTTTTGGGTCACTTAGTCCCTAACTGAGAGCTTAAGTTTTAGAAAATTTGACCACAGTTGGAATAGTGTGAAGACGGTCTCAGAAAGGAATTACGATGGTTCTGTTAGCTCCGTTGAGTGATTTCGAGTTTAGGAATGTGTTAGGATTGTGTTTGGAGGTCCGTAGCTAATTTAGGCTTGATATGCCGAAAGTCGAATATTTCAAGTTTCCAATTCGATAGTGAGATTTGGATCTGAGGGTCGGAATGGAATTTCAAAAGTTGGAGTAGATACATAGTGTTGAATGGTACGTGGGTGAAAAATTCCAGGTTATTCGGACGTGGTTTGATAGACATTTTTATCAAACGCATAATTTGTGAGTTTTTGACGTTCGTAGGCCTGAATCTGATGTTAAATTGGTGTTTTGATGTTGTTTTGAGTGTTCCTAAGATTGGAACAAGTTTGAATGATGTTTTAGAATTGGTTGGCGTGTTTTTTTGAGGTCTTGGGGGCCTCGGATGGATTTTGGGAGCTTAACGGAAGTTGAACTTGATTTACGAAGAATTTAGTTTGCTGAACCTGTCATAACCGCACTTGCGTGTGTGGGACCGCAGGTGCGGTGCCGCAGAAGCGGCTAGGTGATCGCAAAAGCGAGATTCAACCAAGGCTCCAGGACCGCAAGTGCGGCTGGATGACCGCAAATGTGGAGCCGCAGATGCGGCCAAACAACCGCAGATACGGACCCAGCCCTGCGATGCCTTTTTTCACAAGTGCGGAACTGTAGGTGCACTCCTTTGACCACATATGTGTTAATCGCTGGGCAAAAATATGAAATTTTGAGGGTTGAGTTCATAAGTTGGAAAATCAAATTTAGAGCTCGGGGTAGGGCGATTCTGTGGGGTTTTTGAAGAGAAGATCATTGGGTAACAATTCCTTATCCCTTTCTAGTTGTATTCCATTAATCTATTGCTAGTTTTATCATTTAACTTCGGATTGAAGATGAAAATTGGAGAAAATTGGAAGAAAGTTCTTAGACCTAGAATTAGATTTTTGAGTGGGAAATTGTCATTGGATTTGGATAATTTTGGTATGCATGAACTCGTGGGCCCGAGGGGCGTTTTGGTTATTTTGCCTAATTTTGCGTATTAGCTTTGAATTTATTTATAGAATTAGTTACTTGAAGTGTTATTTACATTATGCAATTGAATTTAATAGATTTGGAGCACTTGGAGACGAGTACTCGTGGCAAGAACCTAGTTTCGGGTTGACTTTTGAGCCGGTTTGAGGTAAGTGGCTTGCCTAACTTTGTGTGGGGGACATTCCCCTTAGGATTTGGTATTGTGATAATTGAAATGCCTTGTACATGAGGTGACGAGTGCCTCCTTGTGATAATTGTTGAAAATCCTGTTTTCACTAAAGTAGCTATAGTTGTGTTTTCTTTTCCTGCTTATACTACTTGAAATTTAAGCTTGTTGTTAGCTTAGGGAAGCATGCCTAATTGACTTAATTGCTTATTTGCTCAAACTGCCTTGATTGTATTGTGTGCAGCATGCTAGGTTAGAATTACCTGTATTATCTTGGTGTGGATTTGAGTTTAATTGAGTATTCTTTATGTTGCTGTTGTGTGTTTACTTTGGGACTACGGGACGGTATCCCGGGAAATCCCCTGCACGTATATTGGTTTGGACTGAAGTGCGGGATACCGAGATATCCCCAATACGTATATTGAGGATACTAAGAGATCCTTGGGATACCGAGAGATCCCCAGCATATATATTGAGGATACTAAGAGATCCTCGGGATAGTAAGAGACCCCTAGCACATATTGAGGATACTAAGAGATCCTCGGGATAGTAAGAGACCCCTAGCACATATTGAGGATACTAAGAGATCCTCGGGATAGTAAGAGACCCCTAGCACATATTGAGGATACTAAGAGATCCTCGGGATAGTAAGAGACCCCTAGCACATATTGAGGATACTAAGAGATCCTTGGGATACCGAGAGATCCCCAGCACGTATATTGAGGATACTAAGAGATCCTTGGGATACCGAGAGATCCCCAGCATATATATTGAGGATACTAAGAGATCTTCGGGATACCAAGAGATCCCTAGCATATATTGAAGATACTAAGAGATCCTCGGGATAGCAAGAGACCCCTAGCACATATTGAGGATACTAAGAGATCATCGGGATACTGAGAGATACCTGGTTATTACCTTTTTGAAGAGCGGTGTTCCTTATGATTGTTATCTCAGTTTCAGTTGTTGTTATCCTTATTACCCTGTATTATTTCTTACTGTTAGCATTCCATTGTACTGTTTTATCCTATACTAATATATCTTATATTTCATTTAATTTCAGTAGGGCCCTTACCTTCCTCATCACTACCCGATCGAGGTTAGGCTTGACACTTACTGAGTACCGTTGTGGTGTACTCATGCCCTTTCTGCGTATATTTTACATGTGCAGATCCAGGTACTTTGACACAGACTTATCACGCTTGAGGTGAGGCGCTTGTAGGGACTCCGAGGTATATTTTTCGCGTCCGCAGATCGAAGAGTCCCTTTCTACTCTCCATTTAAGCATTAGCCCTTCAGTATTTCTTTTCTTTGTTAGACATTCTGGAGTTAGATACTTGTAGACATTCAAAAGCTTGTGACTTCATGAGATTCCAGATTTTGGGAAATGTTGTTAGTTTCGAGAGTTGATATTGTATATGCCGAGCGGCATCTCAAACACTATTTTATTTTACTATTTTGGTTTTTAATTATTTTTTTCGCAATTTTATTTATTTTCCGCGTTGTTAGGCTTACCTAGTTGTAGAGACTAGGTGTCGTCAGAAAGGTTCGCGGAGGGCGAACCGAGATCTTGACAGACATTTAGAACAAATTCTTAGAGCTTGTGTCTTGTAACTATCCAGTTTTGGGAATATTGTTATACTCAAGTTGTTGGTTGCTTATACATGCCGAGCGGCATTCTTCAGCTATATAGTTATCTGTTAAAGCTTAGTTGTTAAATCTTATTATTATTTCTGTTATTCCAAAATTTATTAGGCTTACCTAGTCGTAGAGACTAAGTACCATCATAATATCTTACGGAGGGAGATTAGGGTCGTGACACAAGTGCTGATCATTATCCTTCTTCTTATTTAGAGCTTCAGCTGATCGGTAGAGGTGGTGAGACGATACAACATGCTCAACCTCAAATTAGAAGATCTATGGAAACACTAACTTGATCGATTTTGCATTCGTAAATCGTACTACTTGAGTTTGTTCTATTCAAGATACTATCAGTTCTTCACATTGGTAAATAAAACCAAAAATTTGAGACCTCGTGCTCTTTTCGATATTGCATTGACAACCTTCTTGAATCAAGCAAATTAGGTAAAATTTGAAAAAGATAGAAAAGGAGACCTTATAGCAAATCTGGATGTGGAAAGCCAACTAAGATGGAGAAAGAAATATGAGTGATCGACGAGAATGGAAGAAGAACTCGGCCAGAACCTTTTTCTGTTGGTTAATGTTTCTTTTTTAGTTCTTTCTACATTTTAAAACTTTTTTTTGTTTTAGTTAAATTCAAGTGTCTTCCTTTTATTCGTTATTGTCACATCTCCTTTTTACTACCGCCGGAAGGGTATAAGGGAGTCTTTTCCAATTTAAGTTACAATCGAAATGTGATTATTTATTTAAAATTAGAGTCGCCACTTGGGATAATTTATGGTTTCCCAAGTCACTGGCTTAAAATTCTGAATTGAGGAAAGTTGACTCTATTCGCGGTCTGCAAATACAGAAATCCGGGTAAAGAATTCTATTAACTCGGGAGAAGATGTAAGGCATTCCCGAGTTCCGTGGTTCTAGCACAGTCGCTTTGATCATACTAGGCATAATCAAATAGTCTAATTACTGATTTTAAAATCTATGTGTATTTACCTTTTACCATTTTTTAATTAAAAAAATTATCTTGAAACGAGTCGCGCATACGTGTACCCATTTGTTTTGCAAGTCAAAAATTATGTCACGCGAACATGTCCATAATTAATAACGCTTGATTATTATTAAGAAAGCTTTGACCAAAGTTGCATGAATGCATACTCTAGTTTTGTTTTTAGAAATCGTAATCATGTCACGCGAACATGTCCACAACCATGATAGTATATGAAACATGTCTAAAGCAAATTACAAACACCTGTCATTTTTATATCTAAGTTGAGAAATTAATACGAGGGCCATGAATGATTAAATCGTGGATGGCACACCTCGAACTATACGAACTAAGATTAATTAATGACCTATTAAAACTATTTAATTATTAAGGAAGTTTGCTCGAAGTTGCGCGAACGCATACTCCAAATTGGTTTTTAGAATTTTAATCATGTCACGCGAACGTGTACACAATAACAATTGTATTTTATATGCGCCTAAAGATTTTTCAACAGATATTTATTCTTAATGCCTAATTATAACATGTGAGGGCCATAGATTAATTTTAATGGCACACCTCCATCTAATTACAAGGGTCATATTGAACTAGGCCTACAGACACTTGCATTTGCAAATGGTTTGAAATTAAAGAAGTTATTATTTGTACACAATTAGGCCATGGATTGTTTCAAAGAAATGGTCCAGTGTATAAACTCTTTGGGCTATTAATGTCAGGCAACCGAATTTACTAAGAAAGCGACAGGAGAATTGGGCTTTAGAGGCGAGCCTAGAAATGAAAGGAAGGGGCTTGAGACACGAGGGCCCAACTTGGGCCAGGCATTCTCACTTGGGTCAGGCATTCTCACTTGGGCCAATTACAGGTTAGGTCATTTTTAAGGGGTGTCCTTAAACACACTGGGCTACTTTGCTTGGCAGTCCTTTAATTATTAATTCCCTTGAGTTCAAAAACCATCAAACTAAATTAATTTCATCAAAGTAAGTAAAAGACGTACATTATCTAATTTTGATACAAATTGCAGAAAATTGACACACTATGCAATTAATGGACTAGAGGCCCACCCATTAGAAAGTCGAAGTTACTACCAACTGCTGTTGAGTTCATACATAGTAATTCTAATAGTGAGGACATTCTAGACATCAAGTATCACAATGACACAATAGACCCTA
Organism: Nicotiana glauca; assembly: GCA_026770625.1. Taxonomy (NCBI): domain Eukaryota; kingdom Viridiplantae; phylum Streptophyta; class Magnoliopsida; order Solanales; family Solanaceae; genus Nicotiana; species Nicotiana glauca. The sequence goes on from MU790319.1 coordinate 27,649, forward strand.
TGTTCATCAGATGTTTAAAACCAAAACTCAAAGCAACAGAATCATGATAAGAGATGACCATGAGCTTAACATTACTACTAACATGAAATAATTTAATCAAAATCCAACAAAAGGGTGCTACTCATCTAAATTAAACACATGCTGTAACAGTCCAAAACCCAAACATATGACAGAAAGAGTTCAACCCAGTCAAAACAAAAATGACAAAATTAAAGTCCTAATACAACCCCAAAAATCTATTGTTAACAGCATGATTGAATGCAGTAAAGTTACATATAAAGCTAATTTGATAAGGAAAACATGATTAGTCTTTGAAGAATAGGGACTAATATTCAGCAAGTTCATATTCATTTCACAAGTGTCTAAATCGACAAAATGGCTTCACAATGCACTTCACAGATTAATGAGGGCCAAGAGATACCTCAGACATAAATTAGAACAAGAAAAAGATGAGGAAATCATCAGCAGTAGGAGGATGTAAATAAACGATTCAGCACAGCAATTTCAGCTTCCTTAGACTATTTTAACCCCAAACAAACAGAAATTCCTTGAAAGTTTTAGAGTTTTGACTAACAATGAAGATCAAAGAGCAAAACCAAAACATATTTCAGCTAAAGGATGTAGAAAATTTTTAATATTTTTTAGAGTATCCAAGGCTGCCCCAAAAAAAGGGAAAGAGGTCTTTATATAGGCATGCCTAAGGCAGCCCTAGCCTAGCTAACCAATTCCCTTTCTACCCCTTCTTTTCTTAGTTGTTTTACCCTTTTTAATCCTTTCAAATATCGGAAACCCCCTACTCTTAACAAACCAGCTCTCAACTTAACCTCTAGAAGATTCCTCCTAACATAAAATGATTCCCTCAGACCCCAAATGCTCAAAACAGCCCTTGACAACTTCTGTATTTACCCTTGACAACACATACTGAAGTTACCTGAGACAGATGAGTCACTTGGTGACAAGCATCGGTTGACGAAGTTACCTTCTGTATGATTGATCTTGTTTCTCATGAATGTTTCTAATTTTAACTAAGTCACATTGTCCAGGAGGGTCCTTAGAACTTCAAGTTAAATCCCATTATCCAGGTGGGCCCTGAGAATTTACGGTCAAACATGTCCAGTACATGATTTCCCCATGGAGGATTCCTCGGAATAAATGAAACTTCCAGTCCCTATTTTAATCAAAGAAAATTTTATCAGTTTAAAAATAGGTGTTTAGCTTGCGTCATTCTTGCTTGAGGTGGACCTTTCGCTACCGTGCTTTGCTTTGACTGGCTGCCTTGAGCAGGCCAAGAATTGTTTGACTTTATGACTGACCATCAACCGCGGGACCCTGGATGACCCGAGTGCTCTACACCCAAACGGTTGTTTTATATTTCTGACCCTTATACTTGAACCTATGTATCTCTCACAAGATTACTAAACCATTCGACCAATGGAACTTTCAGTGATACCTTATTTCCCACTTTACTTCATACTATCTCTGGTATGTTTTGGCTGCACTTTGCTTTGTGCAATTCGGAAGTTGGTAGTAAGCTTTGAAATACCTTTTTTTCTTAGCAAGGCTAACATTGAAAACCTTAGAAGAGTAGACCCAAAAGGAAATAAAATGCAATGACTTCGAGAGTTATGAATAGAGGAGAAAAATCAAAACAGAAGGACTATTTGAAAGAGAAAAGGACTAAGGACTTATTTGAGTGAGGTTGCCGGCATCAATGATCATGACATGAATTTTGGATTGATCCGCCTAGTCCATTCAACCAATCAACTTCCAGTTATCATACTTTATGCCCTGGGACTTCCATAACCACATATTTTCGCCAAGCCACAAAGCTTGTTCGGTTTGTAATGCCTTGAAGGGTTTTCACCAACAAACATCTCTCATTTTATCTCTCAACTCACCATCTCCTTACGGTTCTCGTGAGGGTTTTCACCAATAAGACTCTCTTCTTTTTAATTTTTCTCAGCTTTCCATCGTCTTACGGTACCCATGAGGGTTTTCACCAATAAGAATCTCTCATTTTTTCATTTTTCCTAGTTAGACCAGAGTACTGCCCCTGATATAAATCACACATCTACTTGCTCGACTTGGCATCTCTCAAAGACTGATCGGAAGGTCTTTCTTTAGATCGTAATATGGGCCTTTGGATAGGGTTAGGAACAAATGGGTATCACAAGGCTCAAAACAACCTGAATGGGTTCAAAATTACAACTTTTTGAATCAAATTTCTTACAATAACCACAACTTTCTGCCCCATTTTCTTGGCTTGGGGACTCTTTGAGTTTTATTTTGATGGGACCAAACCATGAGGCTGCCTATGTATCCGTAAAGGAATCAGGTCAAACATAGTTCATGTCATAGGAATTGATTTATTGTTGTTACTATTCTCTTTTCTCTTTCTTGCTTTCTTTTTTTTTCTTTTTCTTTTTCTTTTCTTCTTCTTTTTTTTCCTTTCTTTTTTTTTTCTTTTTCATTCCTTTCTTTCTCTTGTTTTCTTATCTTTTTATTTTTATTTATATTTTGTGTCCGTATTTTTGAACTTTGCTACTGATTCCAAAAGAGGGGTATGAAAGAAAATAAATAAGACTCAAAGGGGTAACAAAAGGTAAAGTATTTTAGATAGCAGAATAAAATGCCTTCGTCATTCCAATCTTCAAAACATGCCAAGTACAAATAATACAATTCAAACCAAAGAAATCATACATAATATATTTTGACTACATCATAATTGATAGCCATATCTACACATTTGCCTTCTATATATGTTAAATACAAAGCACCATTGGACAACACTCTCGTTATGATGAACGGCCCCTGCCAATTTAGGGCGAACTCGCCTTTTGCTTCGGCCTGATGTGGAATGATGTGTTTTAATACGTGCTGACTTACTTCAAATTTCTGGGGACGCACCTTCTTGTCTTATGCTCTCGCCATTCTCTTTTGATACAACTGACCATGACACACTGCTGCCAATTTTTTTTTCATCAATCAAACTCAATTGTTCCAGACAGGTTTTGACCCACTCATCATCATCAATTTCAGCTTTAGCAACAATCCTAAGGGATGGGATTTCAACTTCCGCGAATATCACTGCTTCAGTGCCATATACCAACAAATAAGGAGTTGCACCTACTGAAGTGCGAATAGTAGTGCGATAACCCAATAACACAAAGGGCAACTTTTCATGCCATTGCCTGGAACCTTGCACCATTTTTCAAAGTATCTTCTTTATGTTCTTATTGGCTGCCTCGACTAATCCATTCGCTTTGGGGCGGTATGGGGCGGAATTGCAATGCGTAATCTTAAACTATTGACATACCTCATTCATTAAATGACTGTTAAGATTAGCACCATTATCTATGATGACCGCCTTTGGGATCCCGAACTGACAAATGATATTTGAATGAACAAAATCGGCCACTACTTTCTTGGTCACAGACTTGAAATTTTTAACTTTAACCCACTTAGTGAAATATCAATGGCCACCAGAATGAACCTGTGCCTATTGGATACTCCCATCTCAAGTGGTCCGATGACATACATACCCCGAGCAACGAAGGGTCATGGTGCAGATATTGTGTGCAATTCAGATAGCAGAGAGTTAATCAAATCTCCATGTACATGGCATTGATGACACTTGCGCACAAAGCTGATACAATCTCGATCCATGGTGAGCCAATAATAACCTGCTCAAAGAAATTTTTTTTGGCCAGAACATACCCACTCATATGCGGCCCACAAACTCTAGAGTGTACTTCGGTCATGATAGTCGTGGCTTGCTTTGTGTCGATGCATCTTAACAATCCAAGATCTGGAGTTCTTTTGTACAAAACTCCTCCTCTGAAGAAAAATCCGCCTGCCGAAATTGTTCTCTTTTGATCCCCTGTGGCATGTACCGGATATACCCCCATTCTGATGTACTCCCTGATGTCGTGGAACCACGGCTCACCATCAAGTTCTTCTTCCACCATGTTATAGTAAGCATGCTGATCGCAGACTTGAATATGCAAAGGTTCGACATAAGCTTTGTCTGGATGGTGCAATATTGATGCCAAGGTAGCCAAAGCATCGGCAACCTCATTATGGATCCTTGGAATATGCCTGAACTCTACTAATCGAAACCGTTGACAAAGATCATGCATACATTGTCGATATGGTATGAGCTTTAAATCTCGTGTTTCCTATTCTCCCTGAATCTGGTGCACCAGAAGGTCCGAGTCTCCCAAGACCAAGAGTTTTTGGACACCCATGTCTACAGCTAACCTCAACCCCAAAATGCATGCCTCGTACTCGGCCATGTTGTTGGTACAATAGAAACAAAGCTGAGCTGTAACAAGGTAGTGATGCCCTATTTCAAAAATAAGCATGGCCCCTATCCCGACACCTTTCATGTTAGAGGCTCTATCAAAGAAAATTTTCCAACCTGGTTTTTCAGCCTGCTCCACTTCAACAATATGCATCACCTCTTCATCGAGAAAATAAGTTCTCAATGGCTCATACTTTTCATCGACCGGGTTCTTGGCCAAATGATCAGCCAATGCTTGGGCTTTCATCACGGTCCGAGTCACATAGATAATGTCAAACTCTGTGACCAAGATTTTCCATTTTGTGAGCCTTCCTATGGCCATAGGATTCTGAAAGATGGACTTTAAAGGATCCAGGCGAGAAATAAGGTAAGTAGTGTAGGACGAGAACTAATGCTTATACTTCTGTGCTACCCAAGTTAGGGCGCAACATGTCCTTTCAAGGTGAGTGTACTTTACCTCATAGGATGTGAATTTCTTGCAGAGATAATAGATGGCTTGCTCCTTCCTGCCAGTGATGTCATGTTGACCCAATACACAGCCAAACAAATTGTCCAAAAATGCTAAATAAATAATTAAAGGCCTCCCGGGTTCCGGCGGACCAACACATGTGGGTTTGACAAGTATCCCTTGATCTTATCTAATGCCTCCTGGAACTCATCAGTCCATTTGACTGCAGCATCCTTCTTCAGCAACTTAAAGATAGGTTCACAAGTTGTGGTGAGCTGAGATATAAACTTGTTGATGTAGTTCAAATGCCCGGGCAAACTCATCACCTCAGTCTTGTTCCTCGGAGGTGGAAATTCTTTGATATCTTTGATCTTTGACGGGTCCAACTTAATGCCTTGATGACTGACTATAAATCCCAACAGATTTTCGGACGGAACACCAAACACGCACTAGGCGGGGTAGAGCTTAAGATGGTACCTGCGAAGCCTTTGGAAAAACTTCCTCAAATCTCCAACGTGGTCGGCCTGCTGTTTTGACTTTATGATCATATCATCCAAATAAACCTCAATCTCCCTATGTATCATGTCATGGAACACAGTAGTCATTGCCCTCATGTAGGTTGCCCCAGCATTTTTCAAACCGAATGGCATTACCCGGTAGCAATAAGACCCCTATGGTATGATAAATGATGTATTTTCTATATCCTCCTCATCCATCAAAATCTGGTGGTATCCCGCATAGCAATCCATAAAAGAACCGATCTCATGTTTAGCACAGTTGTCAATAAGAATGTGGATATCTGGAAATGGATAATTATCCTTTCTGGTCTTGCCGTTTTTCTTTGGCACTGGCACAACATTAGCTAATCAAGTGGGATATCATGTGACCCGAATGACCTTTGCGTCCAACTGCTTGGTGATTTCTTCCTTAATCTTCACACTCATGTCAGTTTTGAACTTTCTCAAATTCTACTTGATTAGAGGGAATGTCGGTCAGTGGGCAATTTGTGAACCACCAAGTCGGTACTTAGATCGGCATGTCATCATATGACCATGCAAAAATATCCTTATATTCAAACAGTGCTTTAATTATCTCTTCCCTGATTTCCGGTGCAAGATGGACACTTATCTTAGTTTCTCTGACATTATCTGGGTCCCCTAAATTGATTGCTTCCGTATCATTTAGGTTAGGCTTGGGCTTTTCCTCAAAATGATTTAGTTCCTTACTAATCTCTTCAAAGGCCTCACCCTCATCATATTCTGATTTGTCATCACACTCTATTTATTGAATTATTATTTCAGAGTTATATTGGCTTTTAATACTGGGCTGAAAATTCCTCATACATGTCATGTCATTGAAACCAGCATAAAAAGAAATGTAAAAAGAAGAAAAGAAAAACAAAAATAAGAACCATCAGGAATGGTGAAAAGGGGAAATCGCATTTCATTAAAAATAAAGGATAACAGGGTTTGTACATCAAAACATATGGAAAATAAAAATTTGAATTATAACCCTGGAATAATCCAGATACACTAAAAGAAAATCAAAGCAAACTACCAAAACTCCTTTCGGGTAGGGAGAGGAGTAGCCTTCCAACTATAAAGCTTTACATTCGACCCGACGAACTGCACGTCTACTTTGCTAGAACCTTCTCCAACTTCTACCATGTTCACATCATCAAACAACCTCTGGAACTTTTTAATTAACTCTTCATCAATGTCAACCACATAACTTGGAACTGCTGTTACTGGGCGTTTCCTGGCACCGAGCTTGACAAAAGATCTGGTGAGATGTGGGACAGTCTTCGAAAATGCCCACGCCTTCCGTTTCAACCTTTTAGACCTTTTAACATTTGTTGATGTAGGTTTGAATCCAAAACCGAACATACCCAAATTTTCTGGAAGGGACACTATGTATGATACCCTGTAGAGATGCACCGAGACCTTTCACCCGGCACAAAGCCATTTTTCAGCATTTCAGAGGCCACCATGACAGATGCAGGGGCTATCTTTGGAGTCGGAACACATTTCCCTTCTGGAACCTTCTCGACTGGTACTGTTTCAAAAACTAGGTAGAACCAAGGCCTTTTGTCTTTTTTAGCCTCGATAAACGGGATGGAGGCATCACTGTGAGCACATAAATTCTCGTCGCCATGCACGACGATCTCCTGTCCATCCCATTCGAACTTGACCATCTGGTGCAAAGTGGATGGGACTGCTTTGGTGGCGTGTATCCAAGGCCAACCTAGAAACAAATTGTAAGAGACGGCTACGTCCAATACCTGGAACTCTATGGTGAATTCCACCGGTCCTATTATTAATTCAAGCACTATATCACCAACTGAGTCTTTCCCTTTACCGTCAAAACCTCGTACGCATATGTTGTTCTTGTGAATCCTTTTATCATCAACTTTCAGCTTGTTCAGAGTAGAGAGAGGGAAAATGTTTGAACTTGAACCATTTTCAACTAACACCCTGGTGACCATAGAATCTTCATATTTTACCGTCAGGTAGAGAGCTCGGTTGTGTTCAGTACCATCCACAGGTAACTCGTCATCAGAGAAAGTGACCATGTTCACCTCGAATATTTTTTGGCGATCTTGTCCAAATGGTTCACTAAAATTTTGTCGGGGACGTTAGCCTAATTCAGAATTTTCATCGAGGCCCGAAAATGCTCGTCTGAATGGATTAACAATGATAGTAAGGAAATCTGGGAGGGCGTCTTTCTTAGCTGCTCCACGATGGAGTAATCTTGTACGTTCATTTTTCTCAAAAATTCCTCCGCTTCTTCCTCAGTGACTGCTTTCTTTACTAGAACTGGATTATCTCTGGATGCCTTAGCTTTCCATAACTCTTTTGGGGCAAAGCATCTTCCCGAGCGAGTTAATCCCTGAGCTTCATTGACTTATTCTTTCACTTTTTTCCCCTTATAGGTCACTATCACCAGTTCATAGTTCCATGGTATGACAGGGTCTGTACGGTCCACAACCACGATAGTATATTAACTGTGCCTAAAGCAAACTACGAACACTTGTCACTTTAATATCTAAGTTGAAAAATTAATATGAGGGCCATGAATGATTAAATCGTGGATGGCACACCTGGAACTATATGAACTAAGATTAATTAATGACCTATTAAAACTATTTTATTATTAAGGAAGTTTGCTCGAAGTTGCACGAACGCATACTCCGAATTGGTTTTTAGAATTGTAATCATGTCACGCGAACGTGTACACAATCACAATTGTATTTTAAATGCGCCTAAAGGTTTTTCTACGGATATTTATGCTTAATGCCTAATTATAACATGTGAGGCTCATAGATTAATTTTGATAGCACACCTCCATCTAATTACAAGGGTCATATTAAACTAGGCCTAAAGACATTTGCATTTGCAAATGGTTTGAAATTAAAGAAGTTATTAATTGTGAGTACAGTTAGGCCACGGATTGTTTTAAAGAAATGGTCCAACATATAAACTCCTTGGGCTATTAATATCAGGCAATCAAATTTACTATGAAAGCGATAGGAAAATTGGGCTTTAGAGGCGAGCCTAGAAATGAAAGGAAGGGGCATGACACACGAGGGCCCATCTTGGGCCAAGAATTCTCACTTGGGCCAAATATAGGCCAGGTGTAAGGCCCCGTAAAATTTTGTGCTTAAAACCTAGTAGCTCATAGTGTCAAGGTCCGATTATTGTGTTAGGAATGTGTAAAATTTTGTGCTTAAAACCTAGTAGCTCATAGTGTCGAGGTTCTCAAACAGGGCAATATGAGTGTTTGGGAGTACCACGTGGAGTTTGTGAGGTTGTCCAAGTATGCTCCTCAGTTAGTATCGACCATGGATGCTCAGGTTCGGCGTTTCGTTCAGGGACTTAGTCCTTTGGTAGTGAATGAGGCTGCTACAGCGGCCTTGCACTCAGATATGAATTATAGAAAGATTGTGGGATTCGCTCAAGCCACAGAGGCTAGGAAGTTGAAGATTCGGGCAGAAAGGGAGAGTAGTAGCATGGCTCGGTCAATGGGTCACTCAGGGAGACCAGTTCTGGGGAGAGGGTCATCAAGGCCATCCCGATCATATGCTCAGTCCTCAGCAAGTGCACCGCCATCTATGCACAGTTATCAGTAGAGCAGTCATTCAAGACCAGGTTCAGACAGTAGGAGGTCCCGTCAGTCCGGTCATCCAGGAGTGAGGTCCCAGCAGCAGGGGAGGACTACATGCCCCAAGTGTGCGAGATTTCATACAGAAACTTGCTATTTAGATATCCCGATATGTTATAGGTGCGGGGTGAGAGGTCACATCCAGCTAGACTGCTGTGTGCCCAATCATAGTATGGGTAGGGTATTTGCCCAATCATCCGGTTCTTCAGTTGCTACATCATCAGTGCATCCTCCAGCTCCAGCAGGGCACGGTGCAGCTAGGGCTGGAGCTCGTGGTAGGGGTGGACCTAGCCGGTTCTATGCTTTGATTGGCCGCCAGAGTGCTGAGGCTTCTCCAGATGTTGTTACAGGTATCTTGTCTGTTCAGGCTATTGATTGTTATGCCCTTATTGATCTAGGGTCCTCTTTGTCTTATGTCACCCCATTCATTGCTTCAAGTTTTGGGATAGAACCCGAACAACTTCATGAGCCGTTCTCGGTATCGACTCCGGTTGGTGATTCTATTACAGCCTCGCGAGTTTTTAGGAATTGTGTTGTCACGGTGAGTGGTCGTGTTACCACGGTCGATCATATTGAGCTTGGAATGGTAGATTTTGATGTAATCATGGGGATGGACTGGCTTTATTCGTGCTTTGCCAAGCTTGACTGTCGGACGAGAGTCATGAGGCTCGAGTTCCCTAACGAGCCGACTCTTGAGTGGAAAGGAAATGGTGTGGTGCCAAAGGGTAGGTTTATTTCCTACCTTAATGCTTCGAAGATGATTAAGAAGGGGTGCATTTATCATTTGGTCCGGGTGACAGACACCACCTCAGATGTGTCTGCCCTCGAGTCCGTGCCAGTTGTGAAAGAGTTTCCTGAAGTTTTTCTGGATGAGCTTCAAGGGATTCCGCCAGATAGGGAGATAGATTTCGAGATTGATGTATTGCCAGATAATCAGCCAATATCCATTCCACCATACAGAATGGCGCCAGCAGAATTAAGAGAGTTAAAGGAGCAACTGAAGGATTTATTAGAGAAGGGGTTCATACGACCGAATGTATCTCCATGGGGTGCTCCGGTTCTTTTTGTCAGAAAGAAGGATGGATCACTTCGGATGTGCATTGATTATCGGCAG